>PVIJ01002343.1:0-163942 GCA_004024925.1 Scalopus aquaticus
GGAGATGGATCACGGGTGAATTGGTGGTGGGCTGCCCAAGGGGAATACAAAATGTAAAAGACACAAATAACAATAAAAAAAAAAATGGAAAAAAAAAATTATAGACCAGTTCAGTAAAGTAGTGGATACAAAAATCAACACACAAAAATCAGTAGCCTTCCTATATACAAGCACTCAGTCAGAAGAAGAAGAAGTCAAGAGAATCACCCCCTTCAAAACTGAAACAAAACTGAAACAAAAAAAATCAAATACCTGGGAATAAACCTAACAAAAGAGGTAAAGGATTTATACAAAGAAAACTATAAGACCCTATTAAAAGAAACAGAGGAGGACACAAAAAAATGGAAAGACATCCCATGTTCATAGATTGGAAGAATTAACATTATCAAAATGGCCATACTACCAAAAGCAATTTATAGATTCAATGCTACTCTGATAAAAATCTCAATGACATTCTTCAAAGAAATAGAACAAATATTGATGAAATTCATATGGAACCACAAAAAAACGTGAATAGCCAAAGCTCTCTTGACTAAAAATAAAGACAATGGAGGGATTACACACCCAGATTTCAAACTATACTACAAAGCCATAATAATTAAAACAGTATGGCACTGGCATGAAAACAGATGAACAGACCAATGGAATCGAACAGAAAACCCAGAAATAAACCCACATGTCTATTGACAACTAATCTTTGACAAAGGAGTGAAGATTATCCAATGGAACAAGGTTAGCTTGTTCAATACATGGTGCTGGGAAAACTGGACTGCTACATGCAAAAAAATGAAGTTAGACTACTACCTCACACCATGCACAAAACCCAACTCAAAATGGATAAAAGACCTGGATGTAAGACCTGAAACCATAAAAGTTATAGAAGAAAATACAGGCAAAACTCTACACGACATAGATCTCAGCAAAATCTTTAAAAACACATCCCCAAAAGCGAAGGAAGTCAAGGAAAAAATAAACAAATGGGACTACATCAAACTAAAAAGCTTCTGTACAGCAAAAGAGACAATAATCAAAACAAACAGACACCTTACTAATTGGGAGAAAATCTTTGCACACAATACAACCGATAAACGACTGATAACTAAAATCTACAAGGAGAGGAGCTCACACAACTCAACAAAAACAAAGTCAAAAATCCAGTCAAAAAATGGGCAGAAGAGCTAAAAAGACACTTCTCCAAAGAAGGAAAGCAAATGGCCAACAGCTATATGAAAAAATGTTAAACATCACTTATAATCAGGGAAATGCAAATCAAAACCACAATGAGATACCACCTCACGTCAGTGAGAATGGCGCACATTAAAAAAAAAACAGGCAACAACAAATGCTGGTGAGGATATGGAGAAAAAGGAACTCTTCTACACTGCTGGTGGGAATGCAAACTGGTCCAACCACTACGGAAAGCGTATGGCGTTTCCTCAAACTAATAAACATGGAGCTACCATACGACCCAGCAATACCACTTTTGGGAATATACCCAAAGGACACAAAAACACTAATTCAAAAGGATACATACACCCATATGTTTATTGCAGCACTATTTACAATAGTGAAGGTATGGACACAACCCAGATGCCCCAAAATAGATGACTGGATCAAGAAAATGTGGTACATATACACAATGGAATACTATTCAGCATTTAAAAAAGATAAACACATGCAATTCGCAGCAACATGGATGGAACTAGAAGGGATCATGCTCAGCAAAATAAGCCAAAAGGAAAAAGAAAAATATCAAATGGTCTCACTTATAACAGGAATATAGGGGAACCAAATATAAGAGCGACAATCAGTGAGAGAGGGGCAGAATTGGGGTTCAGAATGGGGGAGAGGGGAGCACAGGGGACTGTGGTGATGGTACATGGGTGAAGTGGTGGTGGGAGACCTATGGGGAATATACAGTAATGTCAAAGACATAAATAAAAATAACAACTGAAAAAAAAATCTTCCAGAAACAGAAAATAAGAGAAAACATGGAGGTCAACAGCCCAGGGCAGGTATGATCATTCCACATCATTTATTCAGGACTCAAGTTCCTTCTGTCTCTCTGTCCTGCCCACATCTCCCGGCTATACAGAGGACTGCGGGCTCCAGCCAGCCTATCTGTACTGCAGGCAGCAGGAAAGGAGGGAGGGTGGGCGAGGGTTTTCTCAGATGCCCCACAACTATTTCTCACAGTCCATTAGCACCAAGCCACCGGGGAAATGTGACTGTTTAGTCAGACATGCTACAACCTCGAGTAAAACCCAGCACTCTGTTAGTAAGGAGGAGGGAAGAAAGGACGTCGGGTGGGCACCTGGCAGTTTCAACCATACCTATTTGCGCGCGCGCACGCGCGCGCGCACACACACACACACACACACACAATGACACAAAGCTTCGACTTTGTGCAACTCTTGGTATCATTATATTTTGTGAGCACAAAAACACAAGTATTAGCTGTATTCAACTTGCTTCAGTTACCTTTCCTGAGTGGGGTTTTTTTTAATACTGCTGAAACTTTTTAAAAGATTTTCTTTATTGAGGTAACATTGGTGTGCCGAGCTGTCTATGATTTAGGGGAAAAGGTTCTTTTGAATTAGATGAGCAGGAAATCAAGGTGACAATCTCATTTACAGTAGCATCAGAAAATATTAAATACCTAGGAGTAAGGCTCACAAAGGAGGTGAATGAGCTTATTTAAACCACACCTTTGTACAGTCAAGATCACATAGTTAAGAATTTCTGATTTTGTGTTATGAGGGAATTTTTCTAAAATGGTTTAGACTTGAATATGCACATGACACAGGTATAGATCATATCAAAAACTCCATAAAATAGATCATAAACTAAACTCACATACAGGGACAACTAAGTTATGACAAAGAAGCCAAGAGTAGACAATGGAGAAAATTTCTTCAATAAATAGTGTTGAGGAAACTGGACAGCCATAGACAAAAGAATAAAACTATACCATTACCTTACATCATATATAAAAATTAATTCAAAGTGGATTCAAGACATGAATGTAAGACCCGAAACCATAACATACAGAGAGGAAAACACAGGTCATAAGCTCCCAGAAATGGGCCTTCGAGATGTCTTTGGGCCTGACTCCAATGGCAAGAAAAACAAAAGCAAAAATGAACAAATGGGACCACATCAAACTCGAAGGCTCTGCCAGTGAAAAGGAACCCTCGCAAAAATAAAAGATAACCTCTGGAGTGGGAGAAGACATGCCAGATTTACACACCCAACAAGGGATTAATGCCCTTTGCTTTTCAAAGGCTGTAGACTCTATAGTAATTACCTAATCAGTAAGCACAATCTCCTGCATTGAGGAGATCTGTAATTTGCAGATGGGGCAATGAGAAATAGAGCCAGTGAGGGAATGACTTTATTAAGAAACCCGTGCATGTGTTCTGGGTTTTATAGCTCATTGAATTTTCACTTCCATTATCTTGAACCTGCCTGCCAAGCTGGGAGGCAGAAGACGTAGTGGCTTGGATCCAGTGGGTGTGTGAGTTCAGACTCACAGAGGTTTTCCAGGCAACCCAGGTCTACACTCAGGAAAGGCTGCCAGGGAGGACTTTAAACCAGTGCCTGAATCCCTAGTTTGGGAGTCTTACTAAACTGCCTGGGCACAGGAGCATTTGGCCCTTTGGACTACTATTGTTTTAAGTTTTTATTTCCATGATTGTTTAGTTTACATGTGAATTTCATGGAAAACTCCTAATACAGAGTAAAATGTTTGCAAATCATTCAAAAACAGCCTGGGGATTAAATATTAAAAATATTTTAGCATGCTTGCCTTTAATGTTGTTGCAAAACTAATGATTTTCGACATAATAAATAAATGCTTGGCATTTATTTAGTACTCACAATAATCCTTTGCAGAAGGTACTATTATCCTCATTTTGTGAAACCCTTGTTCGGCATCACGTAACTACTGTATGTGACAAGCTTGTGCTCCTAAGCACAAAACGCTTCCTACTACAACATACATGTCCACACACATGTACGTAAATACAAATATTTAGGGTCATACTCTATAATTCTTTAAAAACTTCCTTTGATGCAGTTACCAGTTACGGGCCCTTAACAAGTGACTGTACCAGGAAAAGTATTAAAAAGCAGAAAAGCCTCTGCAGTGAAAGGCCTTGGCTACAAGAATGCTCAGACCCCCTCCCCACTTGCAAGCTACATTTGCCCTGGCCAAACTTGGCCCGCATACCAAGGGAAAGTCCCAGACTGTAAATTACTGATAAAACTTAAGAACTTTGTAAGCAGGCTGGTTGAGATTTATTGCAGGGGGCAAATGGTCTCTAAATCCCAATTAGCATGTGTTTGGTTTAGCTTATCTCTGGAGTCTCTGTCCATAACATTACCAGATGTCTTCTTTATGACAGGTCCTTTGGATAAGCGTTAACAAGTTTATTAACCATTAAAGTTTGTCTTCCCCATCCTTTGTTTTTTTTGTTTGTTTTTTGTTTTTATGGAGCAAAAGGAACTTTAATTCATTGCTGTTGCTGGTGGGAATGCAAAATGGTACAATCTATTTGGAAGACAATTTGTTAATTTTTGACAAAACTAATCATAGTCACTGAAGATTCAGCAATCATGGTCTTTGGTTTTTAACTCAAGAGTGGACATGAATGGACATGAATGTTTACAGCTGCCTTATTCATAAATGTCAAATTTGAAAGGTTTTCTTTTTTTATTTTTTTTTATTTTGTGTCTTTTCCATTACTGTATATTCCCCATAGGTTTCCCACCACCAATTTCCCCCATCCTTTGTAATCCCCCTTGTCTGACAGGTTGGTCTTCTTGCATTCCAAAGGAAAGGGAGTTAAACAGAAGTTGAAGAAAGCAAGCTGGTGCCCACCATCTCCACGTCTCAGACCACTTCCCTCCCCTTCGCATACCCTCGCCCAGCTCCCCTTTCTTGCCTTTGTATAAATAACCCTGCAGCCTGCCAGAGAGCAGGACGGGGTCTTTCAGACAGGAGTCTGCCACTCTCCTCATTTGTCGACAAATTACACCATTTTTCTTTTCCTCAAACTCTGTTTCCTTTTATTGGCTGAGGGAAAACGAGGCCAGTGTTCATTACCACCTTTTGGATTTATTTTTCTTGCTGTTTTTACATTACTAATCTACAGTAAAATATTAGCATGTATTTTCTTGGCCGCTTTAAAAAAATATGTTGCTTCTATCGTTTCATATAGGAATAAAACAAAAGTAGACATTCTTAAACACTGCCTATTTGGTCCAGCTTACATTGTTCTCTTAAGATGAATTCTTAGCCCCCAATTAAAGTTCGACATAGTTCTTCCTGCCAGTAACTTTCCTTTGCATACTTATACTGTTGAAAACACTCTGCACTTGCAATTATTTTATACTTCTTTTTCATTTACTGGCATATCATTTCTCTGTCTTTTTAAAAACTGTATTAATACAACAATAGCAAAATCAATAAAGAGACATTAAAGCAACAAGACATGAAGCGCTGTCTGCAGTGGTGACTTGCTTCCAGGGCTGCCCCCTCAAACCTATCTTCCACACCCCAGCTCCAGTGAGCTCCCCAGCAGGGAAAGAACCAGGCTACTGTCCCTTTGCTTACAACTCCCAGCAGCTCCTGTCCATCTACCAGCCAACAGTCCAAGTTCCTCTGCTGGGCACACCATGCCAGTTCGACCCAGCTACGCTGGTGCCAGGAGACTTTCTAGCCACCTCATAGCAAAATGGAAGGCTTTCCACCATGCTATTTCTGAAACCTAAAGTCTTTGCTAGTTCTCCTCCCTGGAATTCTCTTACTTCTGCCCCTAATGAACCTCTGTTAAATCTCTGAGAGCTCACTTAGGATTCACTTCCTCCAAGAACTCCTCTTGGACATGACCACACGCTGAGCAAAATAGGAAAGCCCCATCTGTGTTCTCCTGGGAGGAGGAGAAAGAGGCTTGGGGACTCCTCCTGAGGTTGGAATAAACCCATTCCAGGCCTCCCCAGATGTTCCATTCGGGGACTGCCCAGGCTCCCTTTATGGAGTCTGATTCTACTTGAGTGAACTTGCAGAACTCCATTGGAATACTGGAAATCAGAATTTCTTAGGGTCATGAAAGTGCCCTGAGGGAACCCCTCTCTCCCCATCTCTTCCCAACTGCCAGGTTTCCTGGTACAGAAGCCAGTCTGTGCCTTAGAAGACTTTTCCAAAGGATTTTCTTCCCCTGCTGTTGTTCCTGCTGATAATTTTCTTTGACTTCTCGCTTAGATTAATGAGGGGGAAAAAAAAATCCCTGCAGGCTAATACTGCTTCTATGGGTTTCCATACCTTACTATGAATGAAGGGTCAGAAAGGATTCAGGATGAAAAAGCAAGAGCACTTTCTGGATTTGGCTGGAGGTCCTCCCTGGCTAGATCCTCCCCTCAGAGCTGTGGCCACCAACCCCAGGGAATGGGCCTGGGGAGGGGGGCGGGTCTGGACACCCACAAGGATTTTGACTACTCCACAAAGGCAATCCCTCGCTTCTCTCTGCAGTCACTTCCAAACTGAATGGCTGAACAATACCCCTGGGGCCTGTCTTTGCTACTCCTGAGGTCCCATTGTCTCTTAACTCACAGCTCAGGTATCCTTCCCCAGGGCCTGGACACTTTCAAGTGCAGTTTGAACAATCTCTTATTGCCTGGGGGATTGGATGAGTGTTAAGAACACAGCAGCTAAGACCATAAGGAAGACACCTGCTTCTGAGTCCTTTGTAGATAACTGAAGGTCACTTACCTAAGGGGTACCTGCATCTTTATGAATGGACCAGAGGCTACTGCTATTTTCTTCCTTAATGTCTTGCTTAAAATCAACATAGCTTTGTTATAGATATGACTTCCTGTCCCTCTTATGCAGATCTTAATTTTGTGCCCCTCCTTGAGTCTGCTTACTGAAACCAGTATCCATAATGGCTTAGCCTCCAAGTAAATATTGATTCATTAATGGAAGGGCGCAGGACCAGAGTCCAGGCTGGGAATTCAGGTTGCTGAGTGATACTCAATTTCCTTCTACAGGCTTTGATGATCTGAATGGAATCATTTCTCCTCTGGGTTTTACTTTCTTCCTAAATAAGGAAAATGGTACCTCCTCCTTCATCCAGACACGGATAGAGAGCAGCTGACAAATGTCCCCAAGGCGCTGGAGTTCCATAGTTGCTTTTTCTAGCAGCATCTCTGTCTTGGTCTAGGTTTTCAGGGGCTCAGTGGGGCTCAGGTAAAAATTGCTTTCATATATTTCTTCCTCCCTTTCCAGAAAATCCGTGGCTAAAATTAGCAATGCTTAGTTCAGTAAAATGCATTGTTACAGCAGGCAGCCATGGAAACTGTTGGAGCAGCTTCCCCTTCAGGGAGCTGCCTTTTGCAGGAAATGCTTTCTTGCCGGTTAAATGAAACAACTCACCGCTTTTGAAGCAGGGAATTGAATTTAGTGAAGAGGGCGGGCCAATATTTCAAAATCATCATCCTCATTTTTTCTTAATTTTTTTTTCCATCAAGGAAAAAAAAGTGTTTCAAATTAAGTGTCAGATTGTTTTTAGAGTATGGGAAGATTAATCTGCCGACCTACCATCCTACATTGGAAGTGTCTTTTCAGTATTAAGAATGGATAAAAATATCAACTTTAATGTCTTTCTCCATACATCCTCGTATAGTTTACAAGAAGTCTTACGGTAAGTCTATAATGTAGAGAGGTTAGGATGAGGAGATGCCTGGTCAGATGAGGAAACTGAGGCTCAGCGCTCTTGCCCAAGTGGCCAGTAACTAGAGGAGAGGGAGGCAGCGCTGGGGTCGCTCATCCCTGATCTCTCAGTTCTCTCACACTCCCTGGGCTTTGTCCCTGGGCCTGGGGTTCCAAATCCAGGTGGCTGAGAATCAGAAACCTCCTCTCCCATCCCAGACCTGTGAGCCCCCGAATCAGTATTTGATGAACTCTAACCCTGGCCTGGGTCGGGCTCCCCAGCAAGCGGGTTCTCTCGCTATCTCAGAAAGTAGAGCCCCCCAAAGCCCTCTGGGAAGGAGCCCATAATCAAATGCCACATTCTGACCCATCTGCCTGCCCTCCAAAGGACCTTCCCTAGGGGGGTCCATTTTCCACCATCCTGGTTCATACACTCTCATCCCATTCCTTCTGATCTTTGCTCTCCCTGCAAATATCTAAGAGCTTTATTCATCTAAAGGTGTTTATGGAACCTAGTGAATTAATGGATCCTAGGATAGGGACTGTGAATTTTAACTGACTCAAGGTAGTGTGGCTTTAGTAAATAATTCTCTCATGCGCATTTGAGCAAACTGACCAAGGTCAGGAACCAGATCCCAGTATCTTCCAATAGGACAACAGTGAAGACTGAAGGGCGGTGATTTTAGGGAGAACGAGTATAAAAAAATATTTCTGGAAGTTTTTCTCCTTTGCTGCTTGGTAGAGCATCCTAAGGAGATTGCAGTTTATGTTACTTGAAGGGTTTATTATTATTTTAAATCTTACTGTCACAGAAATAGGGTATGCCCCTGCATACCCTCCTTCCCTTCCCTCTCCCAAATGCTCCTTCCTGAGAGGTCCTGGGCCAGAGTGGGGTTTCTGGTCACTGCAGCCACAGCCATTGCTGTCACACGTGGCTGGCCACCGTCCCCCGCTCCCTCTCCTGCTGAATCAGAGCCTCACCATCAACTCGATGAGCCCACCAGCCACAGGCCACTCAATGGGATGGGAGGGGCAGAACTCAGCACAGTGTGGTTTCCGTAGCCCAGAAAGTACCCAAACTTGAGTTTTGTTTCCACATGAGACAGATTTTTCAAAATGATGACTATTTTCCTGAGCTTTCGGGAGTGAACCCATTGTCAAGTGCTCCTGTGGAAATGCTCAGCCCTCCATGGTTCAGGAGGCTGGTTTGCACAGAGAAGGTTCTTCTCAGGGACAGGGATTCAGGCAAAACTGCAAAAGGTGTGGCAGGCCAGCCGTGGCAAGTAGCTGGCGGCCACTGGGAACCCCCTGTATAGAGTAGGCACGGCAAAAGGCCACTCGTGTGACGGTTGCATTTCCACGTCACAAGTTGTTTACTCTGAGTGTATGCACTTCATGACTGCTTCTTCATGAAATCGTGCCTCCTCTACCCTGCCTCTTTGCTCTTCTTGGGGACCCCGTAGCATGTCCCTAGTGCTCACCTCTAAGGTCTTAGCAAACTATATATATTTGCCCTTATTCTTAGTTTCCTCCTCAGGAAAATAATGTTTCATTATCTCTATAACCTGAGTAGCTACTATTCTCTACCAGTTGAATGAGTTTAGCTGAAGGGCTTGGATGAAAAGACAAATAGTTCTCATTTCACATGTTAATTCCTATCAACTGGAAGTGGCTGGGTGGATAATGCAGTTGTTGATTATTAATGCCTGCCATGGGTGAGGGTGAGTTCCCCATCCCTGGTCTAATGTTAGACACCTGTCTAATTAAAGAATCCATGGCCCAACAGGAGCACTAACATGCTGTGACTTTCCTATCTGCCCTAATTTAGGAACTGTTATTTTTAAAAGTCTGGTTGAATGGATATACATTCAGAAGTCTATTCTGCTTGTTTTCACCTTTTTTGCCCTGTTTCTAATAGAGTAGTTGTTTGATGTATAGCCAGAATCATCTGGGCTAATTCCTTGGAATAAGAGCACTTCCACTCTGTACCCTTTCTGAAAATCCCTTGCCTCTTCAGTTGATGTATTGTGAAATGGGATGAAGTATGAAGAAAACATCTTGAAATGTTTCACATTTCAGATATAATAATTCCCATATCCTGAGAAAAAATTACAAGTGTTGTGAAGCTTTTATATTTAATAATATGATAGCCCTAGTTTCCAAATCTAGAAATAGACTAGGTACTTCTAGTACTCTGTATTTGTTCCTTACATAACATTTAAATATTAAAAAATTCATATATAATTGTACAAATATAGAATCAAATAATATACGTTTATTGCTGTGGGTAGATGCAGCAAATACGTATTACTACTGTAAATGATTAGGTATGTGGATTTGATTATAAATCACTATATATCTAGTAGTTACCTGCCCAAAACATGAATTTCTAACACGTCTTTCAAATGAAATAAATACATAATTGACTTGCACAGATAAGCTGGAAAATGATTATTTTTATCATTAAAGAAAAACAAATCATTACTATTGACCCTATAAGCATTAAATTATAATTGTAACACTTATAAAATCTTACATTAATATTTAAAATACAGAAAGTAAAAGATTTCAATATAAAAAAACAACATGAAAGATGAAGTTCTGAGGCTTAGCAGTCTGATTCTGAGAGTGAGCAGAATAGCAATAGCTAAACTTGTTATCTGTGATGTATCTATACTCACCCCCTTCTGAATCTCAATGGAGCTTCCATTCAGGATCAAATTTAATATTTGCTGTTTATTGACTATAACAGAGACAATGATCTCTCTGTATCTACTCTCCTTTTAGCAATAGCGCCCTCAAGTTTTAGTTGGACATAGGCATTTTCCATCTTTCCTTTAAGCTAACTGTGGCCACTAAACCAAGTTCTGACTCATGGGTTAGAAAGAGAAGTGACATTTGCAGCTACCAGTGGTGTTTCCCTTCCTTGTCTCCCTTTCCACTCACTGTGATGAGGACTTGAAGGTGGAACTAAAGAAGTCATCCTAGATGAAAGGTGAAGCTGTATGTTGAAGACAGCAAACCTCTGAGAGAGGAATCTGGAATCCCTGATATTGTGGAACTTCTTGGGCAGGCCTCCCTGCCTCTGCTCAGATTAGAGAGTGAGAGAAACACGCACTTGGGTGTTAAGCCATCCGTACTTTGAGTTTGGTTTTACTATAACTCTCACAGTGGCTTTTTCTTATCAGTCTTCCTATGAGAACACTAAACTCATGGTGTGTTTGCACTGGAGTAAGATCAGCTTTGGAAGACTATACAAGAGGAACAGGGACAATGTTCCCCAGTCACAAAGACCAAGAAATATCCACTTGGAGAGAGTTAGATGCCACCTCCTGTTTGTCGTCTCACAAATTGGGAAATAAGGGCTTTGCCGTAAGATACACCTGAGTTTGGTCCCTGAGTCTAATAGTCTGATTTGGAATCTTTTTTTTTTTTTTTAAGGTCTGACTTTATTAGATCTGGAAGAGATGGCTAGTGTATTCATCAGAATTTCCCAGAGAAACAGAACAGAAGGCAGGATAGATACAAACGTACTGATATTTCTAAGGAGATAACTATTACAGGAATTAGTGCATACAGTTATGGAGACTGTAAGGTCCCACAATCTTCCACTTGTGAGTTACAGAACCAAGAAAATCAGTAGCATAAATAAGTCCAAAAACCTGAGTACCAGGGAAACCAGTGGTATAACTCAGCTTGAGGTCATACTGAGAACCAGGAGCTCCTATGTCTGAGAGCAGAAGACAGATGTCCCAGCAAAGAACAGAGGAGATTCGCCCATTCTCAGCCTTTGTGTTCCATGCAGGTCTCCAACCAACTGGATGATGCCTGCCTACACTGGTGAGGATGGACCTCTTAGTCAATTAACTCAAATGCTAATCTCTTCCAGAAACACCTCACAGACACATCCAGAAAGATGGGCATCCCTCAGTTCTGTCAAGTGGACACATAAAAGGAGGGGCTCTTACATAAAGTAACCATCACAATCCCACCCCTTGCCAAGTTGACACCTATATCCATCTCCTTAAACCATACTTAATGTCTGAGTGTAGTCTGAACTCACAGGAGTTAGGAGTTAAGCATCCATCCACTTTACAATGTACCGAGAACCCCTATGTGGCAAGTGCTGTCCTTAGAGAATACAGCGGCGAACAAGAACTTGACAGAAGCACCAGCCTCCGGGAATATACTTCCTCTAGTCCTAAGACAGCTGAGAGTCCATTATAACTCAACTTCTTGTTGGCTCTGACAGAAGTTGTACAAGACAGAGACTTACATAAAGCTGTGTTGAGCGGCACAGAGGAAAAACTGAATGCAAGGTCATCGGCAATAGTTAAATGCAGAAGTGGCACCAGAGGCCTGGTCTTGAGATTCCGTTTAGCCCCATTAGTGGCCTGGAATTGACCCTGTGGGCCAAAGAGATTCATTCCAGTGTCTGACCTGGGTGAACTGTATATAGGTTGTTCTGGAACCACTGTGGAAAAGGACTGAAATAGGATTAGAGATGAAGAGTACAACTCAGAGGCACATGAATGTAGGTAAATCCCAGGTTACACCCTCAACAATGTAAGAGTGTGCAGATTCCTCCCTTACTAGAAGGATTTATATTATCTGATCAAGAACACATGGGATGGAGAGACCATCTGCACACACACTTCATCTCCACCTATACTAGACAAGAGGCCCTCCTTTTGGTCCCTTCCTCTCCTGCCATGTTTCCATGAGCTAAAGAGGGGGGAAAAAAGGGGGCTGGTGTGACTTTGGGGCAGTAGACAAGGGAGTGGACTTAGAACCTAGAAGAGAAGATGCAGCTACCACGTCATGAGGAGACAGCAAAGGCAGAAGCAGGAGCTTCAGGCACAAGGTCTAAATGGTTTAGAGGCGAGAAAGTGAAATCACTGTTCCCTTTCCATACATCCATTGTGCTATGCCCAGGCTATTTTAATCAAATAAGTTTGCATATTTTCCTTCCTTTGTAAAAATTAACTTCATGGATAGATTCTTTTCTCTGTGTTAATTGAGACTCAACCACTTGTTTTTAATTTTTCTGCATCATGATAGCCCTTTACATATTACAGATTTTGATTCATTATCTTTTAATATGCGTTCTCACTCAATTCAGAATGAACATTATCATTAAACACAAATTTAATCACTCTCCTCACTATTATTAAACACAAATTATCCATTTTTGTTCCATGGGATGTTTTAGGGTTTTTTTTTCCCTTCCTAAAGCTCATTGGCCCTCCTCATCCTATCTAAGCTGCCTTTTCACCACTACCAGGACGTCGTCTTCCTCTCTTTCCACTGACTTCTTAATTTTATTCATTTGCTACGCACATTGTTTGATGTTGCATTAGTTCTGCCTCACTGACTAAAGTGCCATTTCTTTGAAGGGAGAGACTACTCCTGATCCAGTATATAATTATATTACAGATTTTGTAGATTTCCCTTCCTCCAGTGCTTAGCCCAGTGTAGAGCACAGCACAGATGACTCACATCTTTTATTTGATAATCTTGTAATTCTTATCAAAAGAAAAAAGAGCAGATGACGGTTGCAGGGACAGTGACGGTATTGACGGTATTCATCTAGGCTTGCTGAATGCCTGCTGCGTGTAGCCGTGTGCATTTTAGGATTAGCATTTTATACATAATGTCAGAGTCTAAGCCTTTATTTTTATAGCATATGTGATACCTTTATAGATGCCATTAATAAAAGTTTAATTTTAAACAAAAATAAAGGGAAGAAAATGGTCGCTGTGCGTTCACATGGAGGGACCCCAGGAGGCAGGCGCCAGTCGGCACCCGGTGGGGAGGGTCGCCTGCGGGGCAGCTGGATATAGGCTCAGCCCCTGGAAAGCGGCCACAGAGGCGCACGGTTCCTGAGTGAAAGGTGAGGCGCATCGCCAAGACAGGGCCCCAACAGGAGAACTCCCGAGCTCTGTGGTGAGCCAAGGTACTATCTACCTGCGAGCCAGAATTTTCCTCATAAACTTGTTTTCTATCTGCTCCAGTGCACAGAGACTCGGACTGTCAAGAAACCAGACACCTCATGTTAAACAAGAGACGGCCTCCCTAGGACCCCCTCCTGCCAGAGCTGCTCCCCTCGGTCTTCTCATCCTCAGGTGTACTTCGCCCCAGTTCTGTCTACACCTGACACAGGTGCTCACTCAGCCATTCCTTCCTTTCGTTGGTTTGACTTCTACCAGGCCTGTGAGGATTCTCCTGACATCTCTGGTTGTCAGCCCCACTGACATTAAAATGAGTAAAGAGAAAGGAAAGGACCCCAGAGGGACAGGGCACATGAGACATGAGAGGGCACAAGAGGGAGAAAAAATTTATGCAGTAACAGGGACATTCAGGGATGAAGTAACCTGCGAGGGCTATGGAGGCCCATGCCTTAGACTGATCTGCCACGAGGCAATCTACACCCACAGCATAGATATTTGAAGTATTGCACTTGAATCTGAGTATAACATCTGAGCATCTAACAGAAAGGTTTCTCTGAACCTTCTGCCTGACTCTGGAGAAGGACAAGTGGGGTTAGGGATGCTGGCTCAGCATTTCAATAGTTTGATGGACTTTAATCTGGTTTACTGAGTAGCGGGTAACACTTGCCTGAAGATTTCTCAGGACTTGACTGATAGACATCTACGTCTTTGGTTCCAACAACAGCTTTTATCATTTGCTAAATCTGGGGTTGACTGTCTTACACACACAGGCTTGTGTGCAAATCAGTGAGTAAAACAAAGTGGACTCTATATTATTAGCATGACCAGAGCAGCCCTGAGCAAGCACTTACTTCATATGGATTGTTATATATCTGTGGCTTTCTACCCAAGCAGCTTCCAGAATATGCATACACCCACCCCCGGTTCCCACCACCAACACACTGTACACCCTTCCAGGGAAAGTCAGATCTTTTTGCGTTTGTGTTTACTACTAGTACTCAGCAGGTTTGCAACAGAACCCTCTTCTAAATTATGTTTCCAAAGATGGCTGGACCAACATATCCCATCCCACATGCTCTGCTTACAGTGTGGCATTAGCCCTCCTCCCACTGAGAAGTGGCTCTTGCTCCCTGCCCTGGAATCAGAGTATGCCCATGGCAACAAAGTGAAGCTCTGTGACTTCTGAGGTTGTTATAAAATGGGCAATACAGCTTTCACTTGGTCCTTATTGGATGTTTGCCCCTGCAACCCAGCTGCCATGTTGTGAGGAAGCCAAAGACACAGAAAGGGGCCACAGACAGGTGTTTCCACTAACAACTACAGTTAAGAGGAGATGAGGTCCCAACATGACCTAACAGCAACTTCCAGGTGTGAGTTCCTGATTCTTCATGTCAGAAATGGTATCTGCCTCTTCTGAATTCCTAAGCATTGCATAAGATTTCTCTTACCAATATGACCACTTTCTCCCTTATGGTACAGATACTTGTCCACAGATGGTTACTCACTTCTAGACTGTCTTGTCTTTACATCCATTTATACAATAAGTATTCATGGAGTATCTGTTTCCTGACAGACAAAGAGCAAGGCATAGGATATAGAGCAGTAAAGAAAGGAAGAAGGAGCTCTGCCCTTTCAGTCCAGTGAAGGAAACACAATAAATGTTTATCTATTATTCCCTTTTAGGTATTTTAGCTAAATTAACCATATTCAGGGTCCCACACGATACTCTATCCCCTTTGCAGTCTTAGGAGGCAGCAGGAAGTAACCACAGATCTGAGTTGAAACCCCTCAACCTCACTCATAGTCTCTAACTACAGAATGAGGGTTTTTGCTTTCTAAGCATTGTTTCCCACACCGATCAAATGGACATACTCATATCTGCTTCATAGTATTTGTTACTATTCACGAGGAAACTGATGTTCATTCTACCTTTGTGCCAGGCGCACAGTGGGCATTCAACTAAGGCTTGTCTCTTTGTTCCCATTTTGTCTTGTGTAGTTAGGAGCTCAGTCCCTGACACGCACTCAACAAAGGAGGCCATCAGGCTGACCGGGTACCCGGACCCCGGCCTCCTACAGTATATGTCTAACTCCTTTTCCTGGGAGGAGTGGCACTGAATTTCTTTAGGCAACTTCTCCTGGTACACAGGAAGGAGAAGGGAGACCTCAGTCATATGGCTGCTCCCACTCATACAAATCTCAGCCAAAATGACATGTCCTCTAGGAGACTGACCATCCCCACAGACTGTTGTGAGAGTCCCCCCTTTATTAAGCTGCATGGTTCTCTATCCTTGTCATTCACAACACTGTCCCAAGTGGAATGATTTTTTAGAAACTACCACTTCTGTGAGTTTGTAAGCTCACTGAAGGCCAGCATGTGCCACCTCTGTGTTGCTGCCGTCATCACCATTATCAATTAAAGCGAAAACACTCAACAACGTACACTGTTAATGAACTGGATGAATTTTTGCAGTTAGGGGGAAGCGCAAGAAAAGAGTAAGCTTGACAACTGTAAATGATTTTTATTCACCTAATAACCCTTACCACGCCTCTCAGAGCTCATTCTTCTTGAACATTTTTATGATCAACCCTCAGAAGATTCTGAGGTCAAAGGGTGGAATCTTCCTTTGATGACCCCAAAGAAAGAATGATCAATTTTATTTTGCCAACTCACCAGCTTATCCTAACACATTCCTGTGATGAACTCTTATACAAGATGGAAGGTCCCTTATAAGAAATGAACTTCTTAAAATCAGATGATTCTGTCAAAAAAGCAAGCTGCTTCCAGCTGAGTCTGTAAGAGCAAACCTAAAAAGGCTACTGACAATTTGAGAGAGTTATGGCTGGACTAACCACACTCCCTAAGACAGTCATGCTGGGTAACGTAAGTCTTCCAGAAACACCAAACCCCAAGACCTTTCAAACTGAGAGGCTCACAGAATTTTAACTTAAAAAAACAGGCAACAGCTGTCCTGCACTGCAGTAGGCAGGTAGCAGGACATTTTCCCAACACATTCTAAAAAGAGTATTTTTTTATTCTCTGCTCATAGCTAAAGGGGTGCATTAAAATACATTCCCTCCTCAAAGTATGAAGGCAGATACAGCAATGTAACAAAACTTGGAACCTTTTTTGAAAATATTAGCATTAATTATTTCTCCAGGAAAATCCCCATGGGATCTAGCTAAGTAAAGACTCTTACTTATCAATAACAAAATGCACGATGTGGTTCCAGATGCTTTCCACTTCATACCTGGGCTGCCAGAGCTTCAGTGTAGAGTTAAGAATTAATTTATCTACTGACCTAAAAATCTTATGACCAGAAAGATTTATTAATAGAGCATAATTTTAATTGAGGTTATACAGCTTGTATAAAATCTCACATACTTTTATATTTTAACAGTTTGGAAGTGACTCTCCTTACATAGAGTTGGAAAGGGCTACTGGGGCTGAGAGAAGAAAGAGAATTAAAGAGGAGTACTGGTTTTGGGCTGGATTTCACACATCTGAAGAATACTGTGCAAAAATTAAAGTCTATTTCCATTTTGCTATCTCTTATATTATTTTGTGTGCTATATCCTGGGAAGATTCATTCAGGTCTGCCTCCTTTTTGCTCAAGATGTATAACTGCTATTAACATGAAACGGGGAGGAAGAGCAAGACTAATGCATCTCATTTTCCCACAAAAATATTCCTCACAGGAGTAAAGGGCTTTCTGTTCATTGCGCATGCAGAAATCTTCTTTGCAAGCTTCTGTGAAGCTCCCTGCCTAATGAGACCTGAATACATGCACCAAACGGAGAAGCATTTCTTAGCTCGCAGGTCTTATTCTGCAAATGAATACTATTTTTGGTTCCAGTAGACTCTGCTTAGTGAATATCTCATACTACTGGTATTGGAAATGTAGAGATGGGACTTTCACTATAAACTCTTTCAACAAACATTTAATGAGCCTTGTACTAGGCACTGTGCGAATAGAAAATCTAATGAAGAGAGAACCTGCATTTCCTGCAAAGATAGCAGGGCCATAAATACTTTCCTGAAAAAACAAAAAATATGGAGAACACCAACAAAGCACAGTTTCACATGAGATTATAATGGACCTTGATCCCCCTGAGATGGGAAACAAGTGAGTAAGATCTATTTGCCGCATCTTAATTCCTTGATAGATATTCCTGCCGGGCTGCAGTCGAGGGCAGGGGAAATCAGGAGAAACCAAGGAAACTTCTAGAGTTGGGAATATGTGGAAGAAAGGCAAAGGTGGTGAAAATCTGCAGGGCCGTGTACAAAGATTAGAGGCACCTGAGATCTACCCGAGGCCGCCTCTGAGAATTCAGCAGAGGGGCAATTTGCGTACACGGAGAGGAACAATCTGTGGTGGGGAAAGAAACACTGGGAGGACTAAGTAAAGGTCTCCAGTGCTCATATACAGCTAGGACGAGAACTCAGCACCAAGGTCAGGCTGGAAATCCTCTGTCCCTTGCGCAGGGTTCTGCTTCAAGAGTGGGAAATAATTAGTCCTGGGTGAGCCAGGCTTTGCCCCTGCCCAATAAATCTTCAGAGAAGACTGACAGGATCAAATTCTTTTAAGGAACTTAACCGCATCCCAAAATGGAGTTCAAGAGTAGTTATAGGCATCTGAAACTATTCTGCATGCAACAAGTAAAGTTCAGTGTTTGACAGAGGAGTTTCCAGATATACACAGAAGACAAAAAGACCCTGAACCGGAACACTCAAGTGCACACAGACATTACAACACAGGCAATAAGTGCACTGTGTGTATTTGAAAGGTGAAGAGGGAAAAGATTGCAAAACCTAGATCAAACTTTTGTATATGAAAACTACTATGGAAGGGGAAGGAAGGAACATAGGCATGGACCCAACGGTGTGGGAACATGATATTCAAGGGAAGGGAATTGAGGGGACCCCGCCCATTTGACCAGCTGTCTGCCTACAAGCACCTCCATTACACAAGTATCCCTCTGGCCCCAAACTATTTACTTCTTGGGTTCATACAAAAAGAACATTTTCTTTTTAACCGCTAGTAGAATATGTTTTCTATTCTATTTCATGAAACACTTTGCTTTCGTATTTGGAACTACACATATCTAGAGGTGGATGTAGTCAAATAAGTGCACGTGTGTGGGCACACGCACGTGCACATACATGTGCACTTTGTTCTGCCCTCAGCTCCCTGGTTGGATGCGCTTTTTTTTTTTTTAAAGATTTATTTATTTATGCATACAAGCTGGGGTGTAGGCCAGAGGTGCCGAGGATAAGAGAATTCACCAGAGACAGAGTTGGGAGTAGGACAGGTGGTTCTACTGAAATACACTGCTGAGGGGAGCAGTGGGGAAGATAGGAGAGGTCTGCTGTGCCATGTGGGAAGCTCCCTGCCTGGAGAGGGAACTCATGCTGCAGTGGCTGGTGATAGCTTGAGAACATGGAGACCTTAATCCCTGCACCATCAGGCAGGCCCTGTAAGGGCTTTCGTCCATATACCCATACACACACACAGCAGGCTTATAGATGTATTATATATTCATTATATATATAATCCCACATATGCAGGATTTATCATGCATGTTATCATATATAATATACATTTGTACATTACCTTTATTGTGTATTACCATAGATATTAGCCTGGAAAAGTCTACAACAAATGCATAAAGATACCATTATGTCCTTGTTAGGGATTGAGAAAGTGACATTCAGATTAAGGACGCTGCCCACGCCTGTCAAAACTAGAGTCAGGGTCCAGACAGAACAGTGTCCATAGCCCATGCTGCCTCCCAGCTAGAAGATAAAACAGGCCAGAGAAATATACATGCAGTATTTAGGAGTCTGCACAAAATCTTAGATTGATCATTACCGGGGCACTCATCACTAGGACAATACATTCAGGCAGAAAATACTCTCCTGTGCCCAGTAGTTCACATGCTGATGCTAAATGTCTTGCAGATCGGCTCTGACATGACAGGGGCTGGGCGACCTGTTGCCAAGCGAGCAGCAGGCCTCCATTTTTCACTCCACTGATGAGCTATTCCAGTGTGGCTGAGGAACAGCCTGAGGGTAGAGGCATCTTCTTGTGTCTGTTTCTTGAATCCCAAATGAAATCAGTTGTTGTCAGGGCCCCAAGCCAGGCACAGCTCTGGCACAAACCCCAGGGCCACCACGTGCCCACCACAGCCTCAAATGTTTTCTATTCTGGCAAAGTGAGTGCAGAGTCTGTTCTCAATTGGCAAAGGGAGCACTCCATGGCTTCTCAGAGGAAGAGAAGGTGGAGAGCAAATAAATTTAACTGATATTATCAACACAGAGCTCCAAACTTCATCACTAGGGAACTTAGGAGCATGTCAGATGCTGTTTATTTATAACAGGCTCTGGGATAATTTGCACCATATCCACCAAGGGCAGGGCATACACAGAATAATTGGGGTTTAGTTTTGCATAATGCCCGAGCTGTTGAGAGCTATGTCGTCTCTGGGAAAAATGAGACTTTGATTCCCTAACACACACAACAAGACATGGATCTAGGTTACAAGTCGTTTACAAAGTGGGTTGGATTCAGCACAAGCAAGCAAGAAGCAAGACTATGGGTGACTCACCTCTGGGAGAAGTACCTGGGTGAGCTCGCAGTCATTTCAAAAGCTGACACCCTCTTCTCATTATTATGTACTTACTGGTTTTGCTGCTTCTCCTACCCATGATGCGCAGTTCAACATCATACACCTTTTCCTCAAGTCAGAGGGGAAATGAAATCATCTTTCTTCCCTGTGCTAACGCCTCTTGAGACTAACCCTTTTTGGAAAAGTAGAGAATTGAACTATGGGAAATACTTCCCTCTGTGTTTTTCGGCAGGACAGGAGAACATTTGCATCCAAAGTCAAACAAGGTGACCAGTGGGCCCTAACCCTGCCTAAAAGGCTCCGAAAATCAGCTGGATGGCAGAGAAGCATTAACCGTGAACTTTTCTCCCAGAATCAGAAATATAGGATAAGCTAGAATTTTTTTCCTTGTGTCAGGGTGCTATCTTATTCTGTGCCCCCTCCCAAATGAGAGAAAGTGGAGGACCCAAGAAGTAGTTACAGAGCCCCAATTTAGTGCTTTTTCAAGACACTTAACATGCTTTTCTGTATCCCCGTAGCAAATAGGATTGATGACTTCAATTTACAGAAGAGGAAACTGAAGTTGTAAGTACCAAAGAAACTTGCACATGATCTCAAGATAATAAATAGCAGAGTTTAAATACAAATACAGATCACCAGTTCCAGAGGCCATTTTCTCTCCACTATATCATGCTCACAGAAAAAGCAGGCTCATTGCTTTCCTCAGTATCAGTCCCAATTGCAAGAGATAGAAGATGATTCTCCTGGGCCAGTAGTGTGGTTGTGTTCATATTCATATTCTACATGTGGGGCGCCTCATATTCTCTATGGACACTGGATAAACTGGGGATCACTTTGAAGAAGGGTGATAGGATGGGAAGAAATCTGGATATTACACATAAGGAAAAGGGAGAAAGAAGAGAATTGGTCAAGGAGCTTGATGAGCATCTTCAATCTAAGGAGGATTTACACAGGCCAGGACTGCTCACAAACTGAGGACCGAGAGAAGAGGTAGATGTCAACCTACCAGAGGAAATTATTTGCTGTAATTGGATAAAATTTCAAAAGATGAATAGGATGTTGATACAGGCTTAACAATCCCTGCTTTTAAGAAGCTGAAATGCGAAAATTCTGCATTGGGTGGAGGATAGGAAGTGATTCCCCCCTTGTAGCTGCCACCATGATCCTTTGAAACTATGGCTGTTTTTCTGTGTGAGCAAGAAGCAGTGTATGACTGTTGTTTTGGGTGTACACATATTCTTGGTATCAACTCTCCTAGAACAAAAAGAGAGGCTGCAGAACAATGAACAGCAAAATGAACATGAGAGAAAGTGATTTAGTTAAGAAAGTAAGTCAGAAATGGGTTTTCTAAAGATGTTGCTTTCTTACATTAACTATTCTTGAAGCTAGGAATTAACAGTTTAGAAATCCATACTCCTAGATCCAAGAGGAAAGAGGGAATACAAAAGGAGAATGGCAAGATAAGACAACGAGGCTGTATGCTTCGATTGTGTAACTGAAAGCAGTTAGAATAGACGTTAGGTTTCCTTAAGGTTGGTGATGTCTTATTCTTCTACTTGTCCAGTCCAGTATCTACCACCTAGTCTTTTCACATGGAAGAGATTCTGTAATTGTTTGCTCTCCCAGGGAAAGAAATCTGAACAAAAGACAGAATTCAGATCAACAGAGAGAAACGATGAAATTACATGCATTATGCAAAATAAAACATTTTATTTGATACACACCCTACCCAAGTGGAAGTCAACAAATGCCTGCAGGAATAGGAGCCAACTCTGTACCTGGAGAAGGTGACGGGAATCTCTGATTCAGAGACATGTGAAAGAAATGGAGAGAATCCAGCACCTGCTCTCTGAAAGAGGGGGTGCTTAGTTCAACCACACCTAGTGTTCTGAGAATGCCGTCCCCTTAGATCCCCTTGAATGGGCTGGAGAGTCAGAATTCCGTAAGTATCTGTCTCCAGGCCTTGCTCAAACTGGGTTCCAGAATGGATTTCTAAGCCGGAGACTGCTCTCCATGGACTGGGCAGGGCTCTGCTAAGTGCACTTGTATTAGAGGCATCTAGAGATCAACCAAATGGATGAGCTTTAGGCTTGTCATAGTTAACAAATTTAGGACTCTAGTTAAATTTAACTTTCAGATGGCGAACAACTCACTTTTTTAGTTTAAGCATGTAATGAATATGTCACTGGTCATATTTATGCAAAAAACATGTAGGTGCTGCTTATCAGAAATCCAAACTTAACTGTCCTATATTTCATCTGGCAGCCCTGGTAAGATTGGAGTTCAAGACAGAAAGTCTCATTGTAATAGAAAGTAAAATGGAACAAGAGGCAGACATGAGAAAGTGGATGGAGCTCCTGAGTAAGAAGTGCTGGGGCTGAAGGGACAGGTAGGGCACCATGCAAGGTCTAGTTAAGAAATCTGCACAAGCGCGCGCGCACACACACACACACACACACACACACACACACACACTGCATATGGCCTGTCTACTCTGAGTTAATTGTCCAGCCCAGGGAGCATCTGGAGGAGTGCGGGAGCCATTACAGTCAGAGACCAGTCTCCGTCAACTGGGACGTGCCGGGGTCCAGATGTCAGGAAAAGCAGGAACAAGCTCCGGGGGCTGGCCAGGACATCAGGAACAGGAATTCCAGGAATGCCAACTGCCCGCCCGATGGGAGTGAAGGCCTGCTTCCTGATCATAAGCTGTCTTTGTTTGAGCCACCATAAAAAGTTCACTTGAGATGTTAAGGCAGTTTCTCTAGGGGGTGAACCCACCATCTTCTCAGACTGCTGGCCATCTAAATAAAACACACCTTAAAGACTCAACTCCTGTTCCTGCTGATTGCCCTTTGGTAGTGACAGGCAACACGGACTCCAGAATTCCAGTGACAGAAGCACTAGTGACCGCTGCTGGAGGAACAGTAAATACACTGGAGAGTCGCTGCTCTGCAGGGGAAGAGGCACCGCAGGCCCCTTCAAGCAGCACAGCCCAGCTTCTCAGCAAGTCGGATCATGCCCCAGTGACACTGCCCCAGGCTGCCCAGTTCTGCAGGCTTCCGTGCAATAAACCCTGGCAAACCGGGAGACCAGAGTGCATTTCTATTATCGACAGCCTAACAGTTAGAACTCTGCAGACGCTGTTATTTACCTATTTGATATGCATGTTCCTTTTCTGTACTACTGAAAACTTGGCCTGAGTGAGGCAGGGACATGCTTATAGGAAATAAATCAAGCATGACACTCTCCTCCCGCTTTCTCAGCCTCCCCAGAGGCTGCTGGTGGGGCCCCTCTCGCCACCCTCTTCTGGCCTCAAGTAAGGACTGCAGGGTCGGTTGGCAGCAGTCATCGTGAGACCAAGATACAGCAAGAAACAGGCATGAGAGCTAACGATAAAGGCAGGGGCATGGAGCAGCTGAAACAGCATCAGCAACTGCCTTCCAGTGAGCGTATCTTGTGATAGAAGAAAACCAAACTCTTGTTTGCTTAAGCCTCTGGAAAATGAGGTTTCTAGGACTTGCAGCCAAACCCAATGCTAACTCATCAGTCAACCAAAGGAATAACTTAGAATCCATTGAACATATCTTACTTCAACTTTCACAACATATCATGACAAAGTTGCCCCTAAATATGCTATGAATAGTCCTCACATTACAAATCCTCTTGGCTTTGTCCTACACTAAATGTTCTGTCTTCTCCACATATCTGAAGTCTTTCTTTTGTTACATTTTAACTCCTTTCCGGGAGATTCTGTATCTCAGCTCACACTGACCCCCTTCCTATCCTGATGGTATTTATAATCTGAAGTTTGCAACATTTTATGTCTGGGGGCAATGCAGACTCTTGTTTTACTGCCGACTCTTGTGCTGGTATGAACACAAGATAGCATTTTATTGGATGGAAAAATTATGGACCCATCCAGTGCACATTTTAAATGACATTGTTTAATATACAATACTTTACATTACATGTTCTACCACAGGGCATCACTGTACATTGTAAAGGATAATCAGGGAGATTTGGTAGGACACTTACCTGTGAGTTCTAGGGTCAGGGCTAGACTAAGTGGATCTGGCCAGACAGTTATAGTCTGAGACAGAACCAAGGAAGGCAGAAATTTAGCATGTGACTTTGGCGAGTTACTAGTATCTCTGAGCCCTATCTTCTCTCTTGTAAAGCAGAGTGCTACCATGAAGACTAGAGTTAACGACGGTATGCTCATCCCCCAGTGCCTGTCATGTAGTAGGCATTAGACTCATTAGAATTCTACTGTAACCTGCTAATACATATGCCAACCAAGTTATAAGATCTTTTGGCAGTGTTAAGCAGACAATTGCATATTTCCCTTGGCAAGCAGGGGTAAGGGAAGGGAGGATGGCACATTTAAGATGACCTGGAGTAGTAAACTGAAGGTCCAGTTGAAGTCTAATTTGGTGGCTAATTGTGTGGTCTTGGGTAGGTCACTTAATTTGTCTGAAATTCAGCTCACTGTTGTAAAATATGGATAATGGGACTTGAGTTACCTGCCTTGTGGAGTTATTATAACAATCATGTGAAGTCATATATGAATGTACTTTGAGAATACAAAATATTACATTAAATGAAGGGGTAGAGGAGGAAATGTATAGACTCGATGATCTCATCAGCAGATGCAAATGCATTCATAGTTTGAAAAATCTTGTCCAAATTTCAAATTCACATTGAGTGATTTAGCAAAACTCCAGCACTTTAGAAAGTGTTCAATGCGCTAGACTTTAATTAAATGGAACAAAGAAGAGATTAAAACAGAAACCTCATTTCTCTTGAATGAAATGCAAATGCATTTAAATGTACAAAATGGTAGTAATATTTCATTTTTTAAAGAACACTTGTGAAAAACATCAACCACATTTAAAAGCACTGTCAAGCCTTCACACATCTCATGTTAGACTAGAAGAGGAGGGCAATAATTCCATCTGATATGGTCGGGGCATACTCTTGTGAGCTCTTGAATTCACATTCTGCTTAAAACCATACAGATCTATATCAATAAGTAACAACTTTCTAGCAATACTGCTTATCACCTTATTTACAGTAATATTTTGAGATAGGATCCTGCATTTCGTTTATTTGGGCATGCTAGAGTTCAGGAGGATGTGCAAATGAAATCATACAAAACTAGATTTGTCTGAAAAATAGCATGGTGTTGGATCAATATGCATTCCCACCAGCAGTGTAGGAGAGTTCCTTTTTCTCCACATCCTCGCCAACATTTGTTGTTACCTGTTTTTTTAATATGCGCTATTCTCACTGGCATGAGGTGGTATCTCATTGTGGTTTTGTTTTGCATTTCCTTGATTATAAGTGATGTTGAACATTTTTTCATATATCTGTTGGCCATTTGCTTTTCTTCTTTGGAGAAGTGTTTTTTTTTTTTAGCTCTTCTGCCCATTTTTTTGACTGGATTGTTGACTTGCAAATTGATCCAACCACTATGGAAAGCTGTATGGCGTTTCCTCAAACTGCTAGAAATGGAACTTCCATATGACCCGGCAATACCACTACTGGGAATCTACCCAAAGGACACAAAAACACTAATCCGAGAGGATACATGCACCCGCATGTTTATTGCAGCACTGTTCACAATAGCTAAGGTATGGAAACAACCCAGATACCCAAAAATAGATGACTGGATCAAGAAGATGTGGTACATATACACAATGGAATACTATTCAGCATTCAAAAAAGACAAACACATGCAATTCGCAGTAACATGGATGGATCTAGAAGGGATCATGATCAGTGAAATAAGCCAGAAAGAAAGAGAAAATTATCGAATGGTTGCACTTATAACAGGAATATAAGGGAGCCAAATAAGAAAGGGGGAAAGAGGGGAGCACGGGGGACTATGGTGATGGCTCCATGGGTGAACAGGTGGTGGGTAACTTATGGGGAACACACAATAATGTAAAATATATGAATAACCAAAATAAAATATCTATAAAAAAAAAAAACATGGTGTTAACTATGCCAGGCCTCTTTCCCACCTCAGCTTAAAAGGCTTCCCAGTGGTAGGAGTCCCTGCAGACAGACGGTGTGATAACCCAGACAGGACCAGCTTTTTGTCACTAGATCTGATTTCCATGACTTACCAGGAGACTCAAAGCTGGATTTCCTTCTCCTGTTTCCCCCACGTTGAGAACTGACAGCATTTGGAACTGAACCAGACTTCTTAGACACTGTCAGATATCTTATGGGGACTTTTTGTGACTGCAGTGTTTATCTCCATTTGCCATTTCCTATAATTAGGCAGCACATCTCACTTCTGATTCTTTGAGAGAGAATTCTTCATTGTGTGGCTCAGACAGGCTCTCTGTTTCTCCACCTTTCTGAGGCAGCCCTTTTGGACATTCACTCCCTACTAGCAATGCTGCCAAAGTATGAGGTGTAGAGGAAGCAAGAGAGAAACTCAAATTTAAGTGTTCTTCTTTCTCACATCTTCGTTCATGACCAGGTAGATGCAGATTTCACAGCTGTATTTTATTTCACAATTGCCCATGGATGTCTATTCACTAGCCCAAAAGTTTAGCTCACTTCATAAGTGTCTGTTTAGACTACTTTTTAAGAATTCCTTCACTGTAACTGGCAGGTGACTAACTTCAACTTTCACTTCTCTTGGAGGACCTTTCCCATGCTGCCGGTCACAGCAAGAACAGCTTCTGTGTGCCCACAATGAGCTGATTAACAGGGAAGATGACAGATGACCAGAGAGAAAAGAAATGCGTGAAGTCCTACAAATTCATAAGAGGAATTACATAAGCAGCGGCTAAGGAGTAAGTGGCTAATGGAGAATGTGATCAAAATACGTCAATAGAGAAAGGCACCTAACGGGTTGCTTTCCTGAGTGTTTTTGTCATTTTGGTAATTCCAGTGGAACACCCACAGTATGCTGAGAGTTGAGAAATCAACTTCAACGGGACGTGTAATCATGGGCAAACAGCAGGACAGGGCCAGAAGCTTTTATACTCAGGCAAATGTTTCAGTCAAGGGAGTACAGATCCTGCACTACGATGAAATACATAGATCCCAACAGTGAAAGTTGTTGTTTAGAAAAATAAAGCTCACTTTTGAAGAATATTGGCATTCCCATTGGCCTTTCTTCTAGAGACATTAATTAATTAATTTACATTGCCAAGGCAGTTCTCTGGCATAAAAAATAAGGGTTTCTGAGTTAGACAGTCACGGGTTCAAGTCCAAATTCCATTTATTAGCCATGTGATTTATATACATGTAAATAAACTTCTTAAAGCCTGGAACATATTAGTGATCAATAACTATTATTTCCTACTATTAAAATATTCAAAAATAAAATTTATTACACATTTAGCATTATCTTAGACATGGAGTTAGTCAGTGGGTCTATCTCCTGAACGCTGCAGAGTCTGGCATACTAGCAAGAGCAAATTCTCTAGACATGGGACCCTGATGCTAGCGTGAAACCTCAGTTTCACCACTTTAAAAATGATTCTATAACACCTACCTAACAGCTATGCAAGAATGAAGTGGTAAGATAACCTATGCTACACGGTTAGTGATATGTCTGCTGTGTAATGGACTCACAAAATAATGATGGTCTTTTCCACGCTCTGCAATCTTCCAGGCACCGAGTGACAAGGCTGATGTGGAGAGTGGTAAGGCGCATTCTGATCAAATTAAAGGAAGCTTGACTGCACATGCGTGGTCAGATAGAGGAATCAGCAGAATGAATGATAAAACCAGCACTCAAGTTGACACTTTAGACATGAAGTGTCAAAAAACATCACTCTTAGGGGGTGAGGTTATTTTAAACAATGTCTTACTGAAAAGCAGAGGGGAAGGCTAATTTCTTGAAGCTTCTAAAGACCTTTATTAAGTGCCAAGAGTTAATCACCCTGTGAATATATCTGCACTGATTGGCATGTTTACAAGACTGGGTTATTTTAAACCATCTAGTATTGAAAGTTCTGTGCGGTGGTCCAATGGGTAGGGAAAGACTTATTCTGTTGCTGCTTTCTAAATGGAATATCAGAAAATTAATAGGTTGGGTGAAGTAAGTTGCCCTTTTCATGATAGCAAGCTTCTTGCTTATTTAATTAGTTCTTGTTTTATCTTCATTTGCGTCAGCACCTCAGAAGGGCATTGATGGAGACCTGGATTTAAGAGGCCAAGACACGCTATATTTGTGTTTCCTCTTTTCTTCTCTTACATCTCCTTTTTGATGGGCCATCAGTCTCTAACAAGAACAGTTAAATATTCAGGGTGAGAACAGATAGGCCACCAAGGGTCCAAATGCCCAATTTAACTCATCACTGGTGGGTCTTAGTCATGACATCTGACATCCAGCTCTGCAGAAAGCAAGATGCCTGCACAGTTTTGTCAATTATTATAAAGTGGAAGCTTACAAATATGTTAAACCAAGAGAAAGAAAGGAAAGTTGCAAGAGTCACTGGTGCTGGTTTTCTGAGATCTGCTTTCTTTCCTTTGTCAATAATCACTTATTTCTGCTGGGTTACACGCATGCAGCATGCTGCTGTAATCAGGATTTGCCCCATATGAATATGCTTTTAGGAACAAGCAGCGACTGTAATCCTCGTTATTCAAACCTCCAATTTTTCTTCTATTGAATAACAGCTTTTATTGGTAGCATTAGCCTGGATTCCATTCCAACCACTTTTCTCAAGATGGAAGAGGATGGGCCCCTGGGGTCCTTATTCTGCTTTTCCAGCTAAGAATTATTTCCTAATAATATAGGGAAGAGAAGTTTTCTTCCTAAGGGCACATTTAAATCCCAACACTTGCCTTCCTGGGGCCTTAACTGAGTTGAGCTCTCTTGCTGAGTCAACTTTGGGAAGGGAATCAGGTTATCAGGCTTCCCCACATGCAATTGATGTGCTCAGCACGCAAGAGTAGAGACTCTTATATTCCAAGGACACTGGGAATATTACTTTGTAAACCTTAATTAAGTGGTATGACAAAGGTGAGATAAAGGACCTGACTATTTCCTAGAGAAAATGTCTAAAGAAGATATAGATTTAGAGAATGAGAGGCAGTTACTCCCTTTTGGAAGCATTGCTAAAAATAAATAATTGACCTCAATGATGTGCTCTTCTAACTTCTCCTTTTCCATGGAGGCAAGACACAGGAATGAGCCTATACAGTCCTACAAATACTCAGAAAGGGAAAGTAAAAACCGCTATAATTCACTCTAGGGTATATGTCAAACATACAAATGTGCCAAAAATGTTTTTTCTAGAAATAATGAGATAATGAAAATAGCTATCATTCATCAAATAATACCTCTGTATCACTCTCTGGCCAAGCAATATACACACGTAACTAATTTACTCCTTCCAGCTATACCATGACGCAGGTGCACTCACCCCCCACACTCCCCGCCCCCCTTTTTTCAGATGAGGACAGGTAATGGCTGAAAGAACATGCTTAAGGTCATCCTAGTTTAGAAATCAGTGCCAAGAACTGAATTCGAGTCTATTTGATGCCAGATTTTGTACTCAAACTCTGCAACAGTTCATTTCCTGTCAACTTGACTGGCCTGAGGGCCATTATTTCTGGAAGTGTTTGTGAGGTATTTCCAAAACGGATTAGCACTGGAATTGAGAGGCTGAGTAAAGGTGAGTGTCTTCATCAGAATGGGTGGGCACCATTCCATCCATTCAAGGTCTGAACTGGACAGAATGGTGGAGGCAGATAAATGTGCGCTCTGCTTGAGCTGGGACATCCATCTTCTCCTGTTAATTATCAGCGTTACTGGTCCTTGGACCTTTGGATTGGGACTTATACCACCAATTTCCCTGGGTTTCCAAGTTGCAGATGGCAGATCATGAGGCTTCTCCACCTGTCACCGAGTGAGTGAATTCCAGTGATCCCCCTCTGTCCCTCTCCTTCTTTACCTGTTCTATTTCTCTGGAGAGCCTGGAATAATAATTCCTTCCCAGGTTTTCCTACCCATGCAATCTAAAATGCCAGCACCAAGTTTTATATTTACCAGCTGAAACATCTATTTCTACAATGGACTTAGAGGTAATCATCTCATTTCTTATTTTTTTCTTCCATACATTAGAATTCTAACACATTTTGAGAAACTACTAGGCTGGGGATCAGGAAGCCTTGATTCAATACTATTCTTTTTCAACTCCTTCAAGACCTTGAGCCACTGATCATCAACTTTCATCACAGTACTTTCCCCTCTACAACTCCAATCATTTCAACCCTATCTCCCCTTCCGTAGAGGCAAAACTTATCTCTATTTTAGTTACTTTCTTCTTTGTGTTTAACTTTCTTGACCATACTTTTATTTTTTTAATTATATATTTTTACATTGTTGTTCATTTTTGTAAAATGTTTCATTTCTCCTCTTAGGTGTTGTCCCCATAAAATTACCACCACCAAGACACCTGTGTACCATCACCAGACTTGTGCTCTTTCCTCCCATTTTGATCCCTTTCCCTCCCCCTCTACTGACAAATGTCTCCAATTTATAGTCTGATTGATAGTTTTGTCTTTTTTCCCCCCGATACCTTGTGTGGTTTCTCTATGTTCATCCTATAAGTGAAACCACCCAGTATGTTTCTTTTTCTTTCTGACTCATTTCACTGAGCATAATCCCTTGCAGCTCTATCCATGTTGCTGCAAAGTTTACCTTTTTGATTGCTGAGTTGTATTCCATTGTGTATATATACCACCTTTTATTTTTTTATTTTTTTTTTAAAGATTTGTTTATTTATACATACAAGCTGGGGTACAGGCCGGAGGCGTGGGGCGGTGAGAGGGTTCACCAGAGACAGAGTGGGGAGCAGAACAGGCAGATCAGAAATACACTGCTGAGGGGAGCAGCGGGCGAGGCAGGAGAGGTCTGCCGCACCATGTGGGAATCTCCCTGGCCGGGCATAGAACCTGCGTTGAAGCTGCCGACAGCTCCACAGCGCAGCACTCAACCGCTGCGCCACCAGGGAGGCCCCTATATACCACTTTTTAAAAGATCATCCTCCACTGCTTGGTCTACATTTTTTACTTTCCATTCATTTCTCACTCAACCTCACACTGGCTTCCAGGCCTAGTAAAGCCACCAAAACTGCTCTCACAGAAGTAACCATGACAACTAAATTGAATCCAGTTGGAACTTTTCTCTTGGACCACTGCACCGGTTCTGCCCCTTTTCCTTTTTCTCTCGGGATAATTTTGTCTTTCTCCATGTTCATTGCTTCCTCAATTTCTTTTATTGAGCTCTTTCTCCATTCCCCCTTCAAATGTCGCTTACATGTTATTTTTTAATACATACATGTCATTTGCGGTTAACTAATAACTTTTTGACTTGCAATTCTGTAACTCTAATTGAACCACTTTTCCTTTATTCACGCATTTATTTACTCGACAGAAAAATATTGAACCAAATATGCACAAGATTCTGTACTGGAGCTTTTGCACAGAGGAAATTTGAGGTCTGAGAAGGGAGACAACTCACAGGCAAACAACTACAGACACATAAAACACCTAAAGATAGGGAACCATGCATCCCAGAGGGGCTCTAAGTCAGTAGGAGAAAGCTAGAATTATAACCAAAGAACTTTCCAGAAGAGATGATCACTGATCTAATCTAGGAATGGAAGGGCTGGGTGGAGGGGTAGAGTGCATCAAGGAAGGTGAGAATGGGCAAAGACATGGAGGGGACACAGCTGGCATGTTTGAAGATTCATGAAGCTCAAGTCCAAGTCAGAGAATAGCAAGAGAGGAAGGTCTGGGGGAGGGGCTAGGGGAGGGAGTAGCAAGAATTAACTCACTAAAAAGATTTAAAACCTTGTTAACAGACCATATCTCATAAGTGATGGATTTTGATCTTAGGATGATTATAGTTAAATGCATGTGTATATATATCAGCTTCTAGTTGGCATTTCTGACTGCATATGTGGCATTTCATGTTGGTATTTCACTTCATATCAGCAACCTAAAGTCAACACCTCCTTTAAGTGTTATCAAATGTGTATCTTCTGGACAATGCTACTTAGATAATAGGCAAGCTTACTTTTTATCACATGTATATATTTTTTTAACTCTATTGGAACATCACTGGTCACCTACTCTTCCAAACTAGAAGCATCAGAGTTGCCCATTATCCCCTTTCACTCAAACCCTGCATCAACCTGTCTCAGATGTTTGTACTAAAAACCTCTTAACAGAAAACTAGAACTTATTTCCTGAGGGAGCAGCAATCGGTCCATCGAAATTACAAAATCCCATTACTTCATACATCTTGTTTCAGAAAGTGAAACAAAGTTTGCATTTAATCCAAAATATGTCTATTTTGTTTGAATATCACTTTGTTAGTACTATATTAAAAACAACCACAAAGGCTCAGTGCAATAAACATTTAACTTATCCATCTGTGAATCAACTGGATTTAGAGGGGTGTCTCTGCTGGCTGGCTGGGCCCCTCACACATCTGGAGCAGAGGGGAGTTGATCAGTATGGTCTGGGCTGACCCAGGACAGCCTGACTGGAAACCAAATCTCTCTCATTGTTCTCTTGGAACCAGTTAAGTAGCAGGACCTAACTGGGACCCAAGAAAGGCAGTCCAATCATCTAAGTAGCTTTTAAACCTTTGCTCATGTCCTGTGCACTAACATTTCTTTGGTCCAGATCAGTGACATCATCAAATCCAAAGTCAGGGGCAAGGAAATGGACATATGTATAGGAGAACAGCAAAGGCCATAGCTGCAGGGACAGCAAAGAAAGCCATGAATGCAATCTATCATGAACATAAACATGATTTAAGTGACATAGATAAATGCTCACTTTTCTCTATAACAGGTTGTAAAATTGATGCCCCAGAAGATGAATTATATTTTACCAATCTCCTTATCTACAACATGTGGCTAATAATAGTATTAATGAAAAGTAAACACTGCTTAGCTTGAATCTAGCATGTAGGAACCATTTGACAAACGGTTATCTATTAATATTATTACTCCTGGGACTAGGTTGAAAAATATACCCTAGTCAAACCTCCCTCAGCTTCTCAGAGTCAGACTATCATCAGAATACACCATAGGAATTTTCCATGGCTTTTGAAGCAAATCTGATTAGCTTTCCAGATGAGGTCATATTTATGCATCTTAGCACATCATCACATTCTTTGATTTGAGAAGTCTTTCAAGCAACAATACACGGGTTTTTATACTAAATTCAAGGAGCAAATGGATTAAGTGGAGAACACATCTTCTTTAGTCCTCTGCCCTAAGCTTCCCTTTTCAGCAATGTGCCAGTTCAGAGGCCCCTCAACTGAAATTGAAATCAAACCAAAGAGCACATTTCTCTGTCCCTCCTTTGATGAATGGATCACCACTTCCAAATAAATTCTTCCCTACCCTTATTACATTTATGAACTTGAAATAAATAGTAATTTGGACATTAATTCATTATAAACGGATCAATACCCCTCCCCTCCCTGCTGCAACTTCATTACACTGGATTGTAATACATTTACTGCATTCTACACCTAGGCGTTCAGTGGTTACATTCTGTTAAGTCAATGCTTTATAACATAATTCAGACTAATCCCATAATTGAGTCTAATTAAGAACAGCTTCAGACAATTATTATAGAATTATCAAAAGCAGAGATGGAAGAGATTTGCTCACTTATCCAGTGTGCTCCTGCTGGGGCGAAGGCTCCCTGGCGCTTCTCTTTCTAGTGATCTGTCTGCTCTTGTTTTGAAGTCTTGTAAGAATTAGTCTGTCTGATTCTTTGAGACCCCACTCAAATATAATAGGTTTCGCCAGATATTTTAGCATAATATTTATCTTCAGTACTAGTGCTTCTTGTCATTCTTTCAAGCTATGTATTTCATTTTGGGAATTGTGAGGCAATTGCTCCGAAATATATTCCCAAGAGAAGAAATGAACACTTTAGGGGGAAACTGTGTAGTGACTGAAAATAAGATAATATTTATGAAAACCACAACCAGAACCAAGTCCTCACGGCAAGAGTTTATCTCTCTAGGCTGTTTTTCTCTAATCAGTTACGGTTTCTGTCAAGTTGCCCTTAAAGAGTGGTAAAGGCAGAGCTTGACAGCTCTGGGCTTTCACGAAAGCCCCATTTCTCCCCAATAATCTATATCAATGCTCCCAAGGATGCTGACTGATCTTAGGATATGTGCCTTCCTCTTCCAAGTTAAGTGGGCTATTCTGATTGGCTAGCCTAGGTCACATGTTCATCCTTATCACCAGTTCAACAGAGGAGGCGAGGGGCATAAATATTCTTTAAAATATGTAGATACTTCCTAGGTATCTTATTCAGGTTCTATTTTGCACGAATTGCAACTTCTTCCATCTTATTTTCTCAGCAGTTAAAACTATCACGGTACCTAGACTGCTCTTCCAGTTATCCAGAGAACGCAACAGCAAAGGTTCCTTTGCTGAATTCTGCGTCTAGAAACCATGTGAATAAACAGATTACCAGGATGGGGAGCACCCTGATGTTGCCAGTACCCAAGTGAGCCTGACGTGACAAGGATATGAAAGGAAGTTAGGATGCCAGGAAGATAGCAGGGTACAGAGCTAAGGGAACTGAAGGAACTAAACATTCCCTTCCAATTTTGAAACCCAAGAGTCAAGCAATTTTCTTAGCACAAAAGAATGATTCCTTAGAACTGGCTAAGATGTCAGATATCTATGAATCCTAAATTATGACTCCTTCCTCCTGAGAGCTAAATTCTGAGCAACTGTGGAGTGTGACTTCTGTTAGCAGGGCTGCCGGGCAGGCAGTTGAGAAGCTGAGCAGTTGTGACGGGAGGCAGGGCCCCCCAAGACCAGCTGCAGGGGTGGGGTTGCGCAGAAGGGAGGGCCTTTGAGTATTTTCTTCAGTACAGTTCAGTTCAGGAAAAGCTGCCTCTTCAAATCCTGACAGCATCTGCGTAGATATTCTTCTGTGGCAGGAGGAGGAATTCTTGGGCTCTCCCATCAACTTTCCTCCTGCCCTCTACAGAGCCACTCAGTTTACCACTAACACCCAAAAATGGCTTCCTTGCCTTGCTCTTAACTCTTCAGTGGTAAGAAAGCAAGCACAAGAAAAGATCTAGAGGCAACTGAATTTATTTTTGATCAGTAATTTTGGAAAAATTGTTCTATCACAAGTGTTTTTAATATACATTGAAAGATATCTGATATGAAGCCAATATCAATTTCAATGAATAAAACAACAGTTGGGTCCCTCTGACTTTGTCGAGTTCATCATTTTCACTCTGTGAGATAAAAATGCTGAGAAGACCTAGTAGCTAGGATAAAACCTTTCATGCAATACAGAAACAATGCAGTTTAAAAATAATGGCGAAGCCTGAGATACTCATTCCAGTGGCATACAACTGTCTGAAAAGCAGAGTTTGACATTAGGAAATGAGAATTATCTCAGGAGGGAGAGCTAGGGGGTTGAGGGCTAGCAGCCTCTTCTACAGTCATTCAAAATTTCAAGAGGATTCATATCATGTAAAGCAATACTGATTAGATCTATTAAAATTGAAGTAATTATGCCACTTCCATATCACAAAACCATCTTCAAATCCCAACCTTTAATGACATATCACTGAGCCAAAGCAATAAACTATTTTACTATCAGATGCTTTTTTCCAATGCACTAGAATTCACCGAGCTCTGACCTAGTTGGATCACAATTTACACAATAAAATACCTTTGAAAGGATCTTGAACATCTTGGATAATACCTTCTTAGCCCCTCCCCCCTCCACACCCCTCCTCGGCACATATCCCTTGAGGCCTTCATAGGTATCCTGCACTCAGTTTCTTGGGAGTTGCTGATGACCCAGGAGCCCTAGAAGAATATTTAGGGTACATGGAGCAGATGTTTCCCCTTGAGTAGGTCACCTAAACAATCTTAATCAGCTCCTCAGACTGGAGACAAATTTTCCTTCTTGCTTCATGAATCACTAAGTCAATCAAGTCATTCTACTCTGGTGTATGTTCCTTATCCTCCTCGCATCTCTCTAAGATGCCCAGAAACTAGCATTCAGATTATGTAGGATTGAGACTCACTGTTTTCCAAATAAATTACACACTGCCAAGATTTCTAAACGTGATAACACAGACTTCACGGTGCCTGCGGCTGACAAAGGCCCTGTATGCTGGAGAGAGGGCAGCGGGGAGAGGCCGCTGCTCACTGTGCTGGATGCATCCATGGTCAGGGTCAGTATCACACAAGGTGTCCCTTAGCCTGTCCCCACATGCCCTTACTTGAAGAACGGGGGCAGAGTGGAAGAACAGGGGAAGGCATCCAGATGCATGATCCATGTGAAGTCAGGTAAAATAAGGATTCACGATTTAGTGCCTGCGCCCAGAACCTTCACAGTAATTACTTTCTACTCCTCAAGTGGGGGAAGGGTCTATAAACTGTCCAAAAATACTGTCGGCCTCCCTTCAGCTCAGATGATAATACTATTTGCAGAAGCCTTGCTTATTCTAGGTCAATCTTTTTCTTTCCTAATCTTTTAAAAACTTAATCCTCATTTTTAAAAATCATATCTATACATACACATACTTCTAAAAAAAATCAAAGTTTCCATAATGCTTACTAAAACGAAATTAAACTAAACCAGTGATCATCTGCCTGACCCTTAGCCCATTTCCTGCTTCCAGAGGAAACCACTTTTATTTGGTTAGATATATGGGGGTAAACACTAAAAATCGAAGTACACGGTGTTGGCATTTAAAAAATACAATTCTATGGGAGATGAGGGTGACCTGTCTTCACCACGATCCCCTTGCACCATATTTCTGAAATGATTCTATCCGTTTGTGACTAAACCAGCCTTCAGCACTTACCTGGCAACATAAACATCATTCACAGCTATGTCATGTAATATACTAAAACTACTTTTACTTCCCTGCATGTTTGTTTCCCCACAGTTAAAAACTGTATCCTATTCTGTTTCCTTAGTTTTCTGTGCACTTAATTCATCCACAGCTCTTCCTCAGTCATCTAAAATCTTCTCTCAACATTGGTGGACACTTAAGACATCAACTTCGTCGTCTTGGAAACATCTTTATTATTTTCTGCCTTTTTCCAATACAAAATCTAGTCCCTAGGTTTCACACCTATCATCTTGGGGTCGCCCTTCACCAGTAAGCTGGCGATTCCTTTGCTTTTCTCTTTTTCTCTTGAGTTTCATCTTTTATCCTTGGATCCTGCCTCTTTCTCTTTCTCAGTCTAGCCCCTTGTTTTTGTAAAGGACATTTCCCAATAGCTTCCTTAAAAAGGGTGCCTCTGGGGGCGGGGGGTGGGCAGTGACTGAGATTTTGCATATATGAAAGACTCTCTCCACACTTAATTGTCTGGATGTCGAATTTTGCACTGAAAATTAGTTTAATTATTTTCCTCCCAGAATGCTGAGTGCATGGATCTATTCTGGTTACCCATGTTGCTACTGAGAAGTTCAAAGCCATTCTGAATTAAGACTGACCTGTCTTTCATTTCTGTAGTTCCTACTATCTTCTCTTTATTCCCCAGTGTTCTTAAATTTCATAACAGTGATCTAAGGATGGGTCTTTTTTCACTCATTGTGCTGAATACGCAGTGGGTTCTTTAATCTAAAGATTCATGGCCTGAAAATTCTTTGAATCACTTGCTTAATTTTTCCCCTCGCTTTTGTCTGTTCTCTTTCTGTAACTTATTTGGAAGTAGAACCACCTGAATTAATCCTTTACCTTTCTTCTACACTTCTTATTTTACTTATTACTTCCTGAGAGATTAACTTAATCTTTTTCTTTCCAGCCTGAAGTATAACTGACAAATAAAATTGTAAGAAGTTTATACAATGTGATTTCACACACACTGTGAAAGCATTTCCCCATTGAGTTAATTAACGCAAATATTACCTCAGATTTACCTTTTATTAAAAATGTCACAGTTAAATTGTTCTCTCTTAGAAAATTTCAATTTTTCAATGCAATATTGATACCTATAGTCACCATACTATACATTAATTTTTTTCTTTCAACCATTAGGTTTTTTTTCTTTACTCTTTTAGTTTTACTTTTTGCTATGACTATTTTTAATTTCCAGGAGCTCTTTATTATTCACTAGAATTTTTTTTTATTTATAAGAATTTGTTGCTTACTCCTTTTTTTATGTTTTAAAGTTTTCACTGCCACTCACAGTATTAGGGCCTTCAAGACACATTTTCTAAATTTTTTTAAAAAATATTTCCTAAGATGTGAGACCATCCTTAGCCATGGGTTCATACATAGGAATGAAATTATTTAAAAAGCTAATCAACTGTATTGTGATGATGTCAATTTCTAGGGTTTCATAATGCACTAGTTATTTAAGATGTTAGCCCTTGGGGATAGTGGGTGATGGATGTACGGGGCTTGACTATATTTTCCAACTTATACGTTTAAGTATAAACATTTAACAGTACAAACAAATCGAAAATCCAAGGTGTCTTGGAGGGGACTTTCAGCCTTTGCTGTCACTTGAGTGTGTTCTGGTGAGACACAAAGAATTCTGACAGTACTACTTTTAGGGCCTTCACCCTGGGCTGTGAAATGTACCAGTGTCCTGCCTCCTGGCCAATGTCCAGGCAAATGGATTAAGGAAAGTGCTATCTATGCATTTGGCATGAATTTTTACTTTTCTTTTCTTTTAGTATGGTAGTCTCTTTTTTTTATCATTATTCATAGTTTTTACATTATTGTGTATTCCCCTGAGGTTACCTACCACCAATTCACCCATGATCTATCACCATAGTCCCTTGTGCTGTTTTCTACCCTTTTTTGAGCCCTTATTCTCCCCCTTCCTTCCTGGATGTCTCTTCCTTGTTTGGTCCGCCTATATTCCGATTATAAGTGAAACCACTCAATATTTTTCTTTCTTTCTGGCTTATTTCTCTGATCATTATCCCTTCTAGCTCTACCCATATTGCTGTGAATTGCATATGTGCCCAAAAACAGATGATTGGATCAAGATGATGTGGTATATTAATACAATGGAATACTATTCAACATTCAAAAAAGATAAACATATGAATTTTTACTTTAAAGTGTGGTTCCTGAACCTCAACTGGGCCCAAGGTAACTCCCAGTTGAAGGACTTTGTTACACCTTGTCTAGAGATTAAAATACACTTCCAGCCTTCTAAGTGGTGGTGGGGGGAGAGGGGTATTACTGCAAATGCATGGCTGTAGGCAATGGATACTGGACCTAGGCTCTAGGCATTGCAAATACTCCTTTTATTTTTGGCCTCACCCAAGCGTCCATTCCTAAAGAGACTCCTGGCCCTAAACTGATCACAAGTTGGGTTTGCTTCTTGCCTTTCTCCACAGCTAAGTCAGTGACCACTCATCCTCCCACCTCTGTTGTTTTGTTGCTGTTTACTTTGTTGGTTTTTCATTTAACCATTTTTTTGTTGGGATTTTGCAATTTAAAAAATTCTTTAACTTTCACTGCGGTGAAGTTTCCGGGAGGAAGCGGAAGAAATGCTGCCTACCAAGACAGTAGTAAAGGCAAAGTTTGCCAAAACTAAAAGCTCTCCCATGGTTGCATGAGATGTGCAACAAGAAGAGAACAGCAAGGTCGGACGTTTGAGCACTATCCTTGTGGCAAAGAGCTAGACCAGGATTTCAGACAAAGGCAGTTATCCTTCAGAAGAGAGTTTCCTACATTAAATGTGTATGAGTGTGTGTGTGTGTGTGTGTGTGTGTGTGTGTATCAAACAACAAACAAATCTTGATATTATCTATTAAAATAAACAAAACCCTGTCTCAAAGAACTCAACATTCCCTACTTTATGACAAATTCAGACAAGAAAATTCAGTTCAGAAAAGTTAGTATCTAGGTGCTTTTTCCATCTGTGCCCTTTCCATTACATCAATGACTTCCTTATAAAAACACCAGGTGACAAGAAATTATCAATTTTAATTTTTATCATTGTTTTAATAAAATGACTTGGTTCCTTGACTTCAGAGGAAAAAAATGCTGACAGCAACAACAAGGATACAGTTAGAAATTCAGCCCACGGCAATTCCACACCATGAAAATCAGAGCTACAGCTTTTGACAATGCCTTTTCCTTTGGGTGATTCAATTTCCTAAACCACTGGTGAGCTGAAAGGTTGGCTTAAGAAGAGAACAAAGATGTGTCTAGCAACCTACCCCAACGTCATTCAAGGCAAACCATCCATACATATATATGCTATAGTTTAAAATATAGGCCTGTGTTTATATTAAACCAGTTAAATTGTGGTGAGGGTTAATATATTTGCCAGGAGTTTGAAAACACTTGAATCTGAAAGGCCAGATTAGCATTAGTGGGGGTAGAGGGAAGCCTCTTAATTACGTTTGCTGGTTTGTAAGAATCAGGTGTGGCAACACCTGATTCTGTCATCTTCATCTTATGTCCCATCCTTGACACTGGCAAGGAGGGTGCTGGGAGCAGCAAAGCACATCAAGGCTAGACATTGACAGGTGGTCAGTATTAGGGTAAAATGAGCTGTTTTTTGAAATGCGTTTTGAGTAACAATGGTTTATAGCACCATGTAAACAGCAACATTCAGGGGTCTGGTTTCACCTCTTCAGATGTATGTTACCACCCAAGCACTCACATTCCCCGCCATGGTCCATGGGCCCCGCTCCCCAAAGATGGGGTTTTTGTCCCATAGGTGCTGAGCTGTGTCTGGTATCCACCTGCAACACCAGCCTTAATGGAAAGGGCGGTAGCAAGAGAATTGGGACCACAGAATCCTCAGGAAGAAGAGAGGGGGAGGAGGAGGGGTGCAAGGGAAACAGGACCCTGGTGCATCTGCTGGAGACATTTCAGCTGTGGTTGGAAGCTGATCAACAGCTACGGCAGGAAATGCCTTGCATCATGTTAGCACGGCCACCGTGTGCGAGTAGCAACGAGGTTGATTTTTTTTTTCTTTCTGGCAACGGAGGGGCCCCCACACCTTGCTTTGGACACAGTAGGACCCAACACAGCCCTTCAGGGGCACACTTATTCCTGAGCATGAGAAAAGAGAATCGCACACTGGGACTTGAGGCACAAGGCAGCACCTTCACGGTTTTCCTGCCCATGTTTTCCTAAGCAGTGAATGTTCCACTTGGTCACATTCTGAATACGACTGAAAACTCTGCTTGAAGCCAGGAAACCAACAAGGCAACGCTGCTAAGAAGTTTCTGAGGCCCCAAACTCTCTAACCAAAATCATCCCGTTGTATCTAAAACATTAAAACGTTGAAAATAAACAGTTCTTTGTCAGTATCCAACACCTCTGCATCACTCCTTTTATAAATACTTCAAGATTAAAATGAATAGTACTTCAAAACCAAAAGACCTTAAAATCTAACAGATATATTTTGTCCTTTTTTGCATCTGTTGTTTCAGCCCAAACATCAATCATCGTGAAACAGTTTTCTAAATATTACAGACGCCACAGGTAAGTCTAAAGTCCAGGCAGAGACTGTGTAGGAAGGCCTGGGACCTGGTTGTGGCCCTGGAGCCCCTCCGCGCAGCCCCCGCTGGGTAGGGGCGCTCTCCCACTGGGTGCACAGCCTTCAATCTGCTGAAAGAGAGGTGGGCCAGGCACCCAGGAGGCTGACTCCCCTAACTGGGGTATTCCAGGGTTCAGCAAGAGTTTGGAAAAAGCAACTGCTTAGTTGGAAAAATTTACTCTTTCCAGCCATCTCCTTCTCCCAGGACTTCAGGGCATCCCCACCCCTGAGGCTTAAGGGACTCTCCCAAGGAGCCCACTGGGGCGTCCCTGTCCTGGCGGCTCACACCTGGAACGACCAGCTTTTCACCGTTACTGCCAACAAGCTGCTATAGCAAGATGGCCTCACGCCGACCTCGTTTAATAATTCGCTCCGCCCTCTTCAAGGCCACACGTTCCCCAAGTCTGAAGTGGCGTAAATTAGCCCAATTTCTGAAAGCTCCATTTTGGGCATTAGGGCAGAATAAAATAAAATGTGGGGTACAATTCCTGATGGAAACAAGGACGCGCAGGGATAGGAACAGAGAAAAACCAGCTCAAGAGCCCACTCGTCATTTTAACCAGCCGACCCTCCGCCTGAATTTTCAGCTGCTTTGATAGCACCGCAAATAGATCCAAGTTTTATCTCCAAGCCCACCTTTCCCAAGCAGAGGTGACGACAAAGCCACGTTTGTCACGAGACGGGTGGGAAACATGGCGGGGAGTAACAGAAGAGAACCCCGAGGTCTGGGTCCCGCCTCCGCTATGACGAGCATTGTGTTGGCGTCATTTCATTCCAGGAGCCCAGAACCAGGGGACAGGGCAGAGGAAGGGGGTACAGGACTCGCCCTTCACATTTTCTGCTCGGCAAGGGCATTCTCGCCCAACAGAGACCGTCTCTGAAGAACTAGATACATGCGCACATTTTCCGAAAGCGGAAGGTAAATCAGTACCTTGTGGAACTGGGAGAGGCTCCAGCGAGACGACGCCGAGTGAGGACGAGCCCAGCGGCTGGCGCGACGGGCTGGCAGGTTCCAGAAGGGCTCCTTCTGCGAGCTGGGAAGGCGTCCAGCCCCGAGGGTGGGCGGTCTGAAATAGGCTCCTCTCCCAGGCAGACCCAGGAGCCCGAGAGCAGCCCACGCAGGCAGGGCGGCCCAGCTGTCCTCAATCGCCGCCATCTCCACCTGCAGCGTCGGCCCCGTGGGGCTGAGCTCGCGGCCAACTCCGTGCTGGGCCGGTGGCGTCTGAGTAACCAGGCCCCGACTCTGCGAGGCCAGGCCACGCCGTGTTTTAGACGGAATATTCTAGCCTCCGGTGAAAACCCACTCGAAGCAGGGGTGCAGCTGCTTAGTCTTAGAGAACCTCGCCTCTTCTCCCTCTGTCAGGCAGCAGCCCAGCGCGAAGGCAGTGAGAAGCTGAAGGGAGTTGCTGCTTCACCAGACTAGAACGGAATTGATCGGCTTCACCACCTTCTCCGAGATGCCTGGAGAGGTGATGAGGGTCTTCCCGCTGTTAAGGACAAGCCCGCCGGGTGTGGGTCTGTTCGGCAGGTGCTGGAATCAGAAGGGCAGCACAGCCAAGCTCTCCCCTTGACCAGGAAGAAAGAGAAGAAACAGACTGCCCGCGCCGGCTACAGCCTCTGGTGTCCAGGGACAAGGGACACTTGGGGCAGGGCACAGGGAGGCTGTGGGGTGGTCAGGGCCTGGCCCACTGAGGCAGGGCAGCAGCAGAGGCTGCCCTCACACCGAGCTTCACATCACACTTGCTCATTTCTTGTTCACTCACTGTCTTTGTCACCTCAGGCGGGTTTGTTTTTCTCAGGAACAAAATGGATGTTATAATAATACCTGGTGCGGGGCAAATGAATGAATCAGACTTTTTATGCCATTAACCTCTGTGGCGATCACCTGTGGCCCAGATCGTGCAAACGCAGAATGAGTGTGCGTGGGGGGGGGGGGGAACGGGCCTGACTGTGGACACCTGGAGCAGGTGTGTGTGCGCATGTTCAAGTGTGCACACCTGCGCCTAAGAAGGAGGGGATTAAAAAGGCAGTGTCACCGGTGGGGGAGGGAGACTCAAGGTGCTGTCTGGCTGCTGGACTGTTTCCACTGCTTACTATTAAACTATGAAAAGGATGCCAAGGATTACAAAATTCTCTTTTAAACTATCAGAATTGATGGTGAACCTACCTGGCCTGGGATGGTTGCAAAACGCCTGGTCTAAAAGGATACTCGGAAGGATGAAACGAAATAATGTTTGTGGGGTGCTGACTACCCCATTCAGGTGGTGACAGTGTCACAGGCACTGCTCAGGAAATGAAGTGTTTCTCCTCACCAGGGAGGACGAAGGGCCCAGAAACGCCCTGTTAGTCCAGACCGTCCACTTCTCTGGCGGTGCAAATAATAATTAAAATAGAGCAAAAATAAATCAGAAAAAAATAAAACCCAAACAAAACAAAACCTGAACTACCAAAGGTAGAAGGTGCAGTTTATTTTAAGGATCTGGGAAAGTCAGAGAGAGAAATGCACTGGATGCCCCTGGGCAAACACATTCGCCCTGGCTTATCACTTCTGATAAGCTGGTCCTCTGTCTGCCTTGGTTGTGGGTGACCTTGAGGTTCTGTGCCTAGCTCGGTGACATTTACATAACTGGGCTCAAAAACTGGTGAACAAATAAGTGGACAGAGGACTTTCTGGAATTATCCTAGAGAATCCTCTGACCCTTGAATATATTTCCTCCTTATTCAATCTGCAGCTCCTTTGAGTGAGACAGGAAAAGCATCAAGTTTCACAGGGTGGGCTGAGTCCTCCCCTTACAACTGGAGTGATTGTCACCCCTCCATCTCTGAAGCAAATGGAGCAGACAAAGCAAAACCCAATAGTGAGAACAACATTTGATTGTAAGAAAATGTTTCTTTCTTAAATTTTCCCATGTTCTCTGCTTTCAGAGCAGAGATCCACGTTTTTTCTCCCAACCTTAGCTCTTTGCCCTCTGAGCTCAAACCTATATTATTAATAATTTGAAACAACTGTTTCCATGGAAACAGCCCAGCAACTTCCCAGAGCAGAACGGCAGCTTTGGAAACTTTTGCCCTCTTGGGTCAGACACACAAAGGCTTTGACAAAAATAGTGTTTTAAAGGTGATTTTAAACAGATTTTTAAAACCAAGCTGTGAAATAAGAATAGGCTGATTTAATGTTTCATTCTATTTAAAAGAAAAGCTGATCTAGACAACCAGTGGGTTACTCCTATCCTCCCAAAAAACAAACAATAGATTCAGGAATAGGCAGTTCAAAAATTAACTTGTAAATAAAACACTGTTTTAGAGTTTTGTATGGCCTATATATTCATTAGGTAGACAAATAAAAAGAATAAAATTGAGCTTTCTATTCAAGGTAGCAGACTCAGCACTCATTATTCTCTCTTATCCTCAAGATCCCAGATGTGGCAAGAAAATAGTATTTCTAGCTATTATTATGCAGGGCTCCAAAGTTATCAGGGATGCCATTAATGAATTTAACACTGAAGAAGCCATATCACTGATAAGACACTACATTTTTAACTTGTTGATTCATGAAAGTTAAGTACATTTACTCCCTAGTTCATTAAATTTCTTTCCCTCTGTTTTTACTGCAGTAAAACAAAGCAGGATATAACACCTTTTTAAAATTCAGGAGCAACTGCAAATGACAAGTAATATTTTCATCGCTTGTGATTTATTTATTAAGTAAACCAGGCCATCCTAAGTGCTTTTGAAATATTAATTCAACTCATTGTCATAACAACCTAATAAAGCATATACTAGTATTTGCATGTTATAGAAGAGATTGGGAGCATGAGGGTTGAGTTAAGTGAGAGTTTCTAGGAGGCTGGGATGACATATTTGCATCTGGGTAGCTGCTGGAATCTGATCTCCTTTAAACCTGCTCCACATACAAACCTTGCTGGCTCCCTTCGCAGTGCTGCTCCCCTAGGGATAACCAGCTACCCTGAGGTGGCTGAAACTTATTTGGTAGGTTTGGACATTTTTACATGTCATATATCTTAAATACTTGGCACCTACCGACAGGCACCACAGGCACTTTAGGCTTCAACAACTACCTGCCAATTTCAATAAAAGCACACCCCACAGATGTGGGCAGCCAGCAGGGCGGCAGAAAGCCACCGCCAGGGGCAGCTCAGACACTTGCCCTGTGTCTTTGTCAGGTCTCACTCGGCCCCTGCAGCTGGGCTAATTGTCACAAGTGACGTACCTGACTTCAGTGTTAGTGAAGACCCGGTGGCTTGTCACTGAACTGAACCAGTGTTAGAAATGGACTTTCGCGAATGAAATTATAGCTATTCAATACATGCAGACTGGCTTAGGTACTTTAGAAATGTCTCCTGGCCTTGCTGCAAGAGAATGTGAGTCTCTACCAAGCCCAGGAGCTTGCATCCTTGGCCCCAGATCTAGCAGGTACACAGGGGGATCTCTTGGGGGTGATTGATGCCAACAATATTCTGGAATCTTGTCTTGAGTGCACCGCCCATGACAGAGAGCTGGGGCTTCGTGGAGCTTAAAGGATGTGCTTGGTCAGTCACATTGGACTTGTTTGTTGAATGAATGTCTCCCTGTAGAGCAGAAAGTGGTCTGAGACTTGTTTTCATGAGGAAGTGTTTGACCTTGTTGTAGTGAGGTTGTGGGGGACTAGAGAATCTTCACCTACTTCAAACTTCTTGTGGGTCTTCTGTTACCTTCAAAATGAAGCTAAGAGTGGTGCATGATGAAATGATCTAAACTCAGTTCACAATAGGCCTAACAGAAGGTAATTCTGAAAGAACAAATCTGGATAATATGCTTCCTCAATCCACTGGCCATTTCCTGCCTCAGGGAATCTCTTACTTATTTCTCTTCCAAAACCCAAGCTCACTGCCAGGTCACTGGGATCTGCTCTTTATTTCTCTGCATTTGTGGCAGAAAGGATTAGCACTTTGTTCTTGGAACGATCTTGTCCTTCCGGGGGTCTTGACCTCTCATCCAGATTGTGCTGAGGCCCTTTTGTAACATTCTTTTCTATGCAGGGATGGCTGTGATGATGACTGTCATTTTTGTCCCTTCTTTTATGTACAGAAATATCTCTGGGCTCTAAATATCACATCTATTTTTTTCCCCTTTGTTCTGCTATTGGATGTTTGACCCACAATGAGCTAGCCCAGGCCAGTGCTTGAAGTTGGCAGTTTGCATCCTCACAGCTCTGAGTGTCTGCACACACTGGCATCAGGAGGTGACCAGGTGTTCACTTCCTCGGCCTCAGCCTGTTCTGAGCAAGACTCTGAAAGCCTGCTTCCCACCGAGGTGTAGGTGATTTGCAAGCTTCTTGAAAAGGGGACAAAGGTGAGAGAATGTGAACACCACTTGCAGATGTCCACACCCAACAGCCCTGCCTCTTACTAGACGCCTGCCAGCAGGTGGGTGAAGAACCACTGACTGATGAAACCCAGAACCTGCCCTTGGGAGAGAGCGGCAGAGGCTGACGAGATGCCATTTTTTGCTAGCCAAGCTCTGCCTCTCTACTGCTGAATTTCCACAGAGCCAAAGCAATAGAGGCTGTGACCCCACCAAGGCTGATGGGAAATCCTAAAGAAGTGCACATCTATTATAAAAATTCAGGGAGTAGAATATCTTTGATTCTCTATAGGAAAACTTGCTTTCTAAATCATCTTCCTCCTAAGTCACTGTTGGGAAAGTGCAGTTTATCTAAAAAGATGTTTTTGATTCTAATTTCACTCCCTAAAATCACAGATGCCGTCCCACCTGCAGGGTGCTGCCCCCACAGGCGGAGAGCGGGGCCCCTGGGCTGATGAAGTCATTTCTCCCTCCGAGGGCCAGGCAGAGACCCCACTGGAAAGCTGCAGCTCCCTAGCTGATTGCAGTTAAATGCTGGAGGCAAAGTCTGCTGGGAATTGGCACCTCCTTGAACTTGGCCCATGTTTTGATTACAGAAACCAAAAATAGGTAAGCCACTGCGGAGCTTCAGGTAGGAGGCCTGCAGACAAAGGCATCTGCTTTAGCCCTGAATAGGAAGTTGTTTTAAAAGACATGAGTTGTAACACCAGCCCATCATAGTCTGTGATTGCATGTTGGTGGGGGAGGGGTGCCCCTGGGAGGAGGGGGAAGTGAAATGGGTGTGTATGAGCATGTGTGTATGGCAGAGAGGTTAGGGGAGAATACTACATATTCTTCATGTGGGACTTGAAAATTATCAAGTGAGTAAAAGCTTGTGATTTCTTCCTAAATATTTAAAATATTAATCTTGCTATTCAAATGTTTCAGTATTTCTTGCTAGCACTGTAGTGAGAATATGCAGGCACTTTTTAAAATAAAAGCATCCTACACAAACTTCCTTAGCCACAAAGTCTCCTGGAGGACCTCACCCCTACTTCTACCCGCTCTTTCATCTCGAAGGTCAGTTTAACTTACACCTTGAAGTAATCTCCTTTGCCTGACGCTTTCATTTCTCAACTTCCATAAGGTCTTTTGGGTTTATAGGGGTCATGCTTGATCTTCCTTTGTCCTTCCCTCCTTGGGATTGGAAATTAAAATACTGTCACAGAAAACTCTAAATACCTGGTTTCCTGTGCCAACCTCTTCACTCTTATCTTCCCTCAACCTTTTGTTTCTGGTTTTCCTTCTAAAAAAAAATGGGATAGTGTGCAGAGCAGAGGATTTGAAGATTTGGATTCCTGCCATCTCTTTCCTACTTAGGTAGTTTAAACAGACTATCTAATCTCATTTCAGACTCTTCAGCAGAAAAAGAAATGAAGAGTAATCACATGCATCTTGCCAGTTGCTATGAGCCTATGACACAAAAAGCCTTTGGAACCAATAGTTGGCCCAGATTTGGCTTGATGCCAACTACCAAATCCCGTTCTCCTGTGCCCCATCTACTTGCACCCACTGGTGTATGAAGCAGGGTCTACAACTTCAGGGAGCTCTGAGATCATCTAAATCTGACCTCTCAGCCCAAATGAACAAAATCTCCCCCAAATCTCCTTTTTACAGGTGAAAGGAGTCTGTATTCATAGATGGCACTTGTATAGTTGGCTTCATGCAACTCTGATAATTAATGTGCCAAGCTGACCCTGTGCTCGGATGTTCCTGGTCCTGGAAAAGTCATCTGACCAGCCTGTGCCCGAGTTGTAACACCAAGTTTTGTGTGATTGAAGGAGTCAGTACATAGAAAGTGCTGAAAATATTTCCTGGCATATAGTATGCATTCAATAAATGTGAATGATTATTAATAGTAGTAGCAGTGAAAGTAGTATTTACTGAATGCCAAGAAACTTTCAATAAAGGGCCTGTTTCTTGAATTCAGTGCTGCCTTAAAAAAAAAAGCCATAGTCTCTCTACTGCTTACTGCTTATAGTCTTAAAGAGTGAAGTCCTGAGAGATAGTGAGAAAGAGAAGTACACGAAATTCAAAGTCAAGGTGAGCAGGTTTTAGTGGGCGCTCTTCCACTCATGAGCTGGTTAGCCTGGGCAAGTAGCCTGGCCTTTGGGGGTGTTTTAACGACTTCCTCACTGTCTTATCCACCATCTCCTGAAGATGACCCCTCATGCAGCCATGCTTTCCAGCAGTGAGAAAGGGAGGCATTTCCAGAGCTCAGAATCTACCTCATTTCCAGGGCTTCCCATTTGGCTGACTTCCTCCACCTGACACTGGAAAAAGAAACTCAGAACATTTTAATTTATGGCCCAAACAGAAAGTACTCTTAATTAAAATTTTGAAGCCACTTCCACAGACAATGTCTAGAAATGAGCCCAGAAAAAAAAGAGAGATTATGACACAACTAAGTAAACCTATAGATGTTTTCTTAAATGGTTGAAAAGAAGTCAATGTGTATCTATATAAATCAGGGTCGGGTTTGGGGGACAGAAGTGGGTAAGAGAAACTGACTTGGTTGGGCAGACTTGCTCCCTCTGTGACCCTATGTCCACCAGCAAACATACATCATCAAAGACTGTTTCCTTTTTCATTTTCAGCATCATCTCTGAACAGGAACGGGGAGGGGTCTCTGATCCCTTCAAAGGGAGAGCTGAGGAGTCTTTGGGGACAAGAGATATGCTTATTACCTTGATTGTAGTGGTGGTTTCATGGGTGTGCGCATGTCAAAACTTACTGAATTGTACATTGTAAACTGGACTGTTCTTAGTATGTCAGCTAGACCTCAATAAAGTTATTTAAAAAACATCCTAGGACAATTACACTTCATTCTTCATGATCCTATTCATAGGTTTCCCTAGGCATCCTTTGGAGAGGAGTATCTCTGGCCTGGAACATCACTAGACATCACTAGACAAGTGCTAGACAAATTCCATCTCAATAACAGCTGGCTTCACCTCAGGTAATAACAAGAGCAGTGACTTCCATTTTTGCACAGGTGACCCTGCTTTCCCAAAAGACTGTTCTGTCCTCGCCTCCACCTGGCTCAGGGCAGCATCTTGGTGATTGGAAGAGGGCTTTGCTGACCCAGAGAGCCACACCCAAAACGAAGGACCAATAATGGAGGCAGCCAGAACATGACCAATACACCTTGAGACCAGCGTAGTGACATAAAGACATCGAAGGGAGAGGAAGATTCCCAAGGAAGCCCAGGTGGATTGATTTATTTTGAAGACTATAAATTGGATTTAAATTTTTGTTTTATGAAGGTAACACTGGTTCACAACACTGCATGTATTTTGGAGGGTGGACTATCCAAATTATGTCTTTTTATGATTATGATGTGAGAGGCACGAGTGAAGCAATGCATGTGGATGTGCTTTGTAAGTGTACAGCATTGACGCTGAACACTAAGTGTGCTTGAGCACAGCTCAGAAGAATGATGGTTATGAAGAAATGCATCCTGAGGGCATGGGACACATGGAAGCGGAATACAGAAATCAAAGGGATCTGAGTATCTTCATAGGGTTTATTTCAGGGACATTTAAAGAGACTCACACAAGCCAAGAGCTTCTAAAAGACAATATGTATTGTTATGTGTTAACAGTCTTTATAAACTATGGAGCATTACACAGTAATTTATATTGAATAATATGTGTCTATGTATTTGTGCACATTTCTACAGCTATGCTGTCGTTATCTGCCTTCCCATTTTGATTTCTATGAAAGGCCAGAAGTGTGGTTTCCTGTTGCAGCCTGAGGGGCAAGCACTGTCCTATGACAACTCCGAATGTTAAAGATGATCGTATGTTAGTTGATCAAGTTAGAAGCTACTCTTGTAAAAGGCACTGTGCAATTTGCTTTCAGACCCAACTGAAGAAGCCAGCATAAGCCCAGCTCCAACTCATGTTATGCTTCAAGGGAAGTGTTAAGGGTAAGTTTATAAGTTAGAGTTTGTGTTGTCCATGCTGTCTTTGGGGAGCTCCTCTAGTCCATGTGCCCACCCAGCCCTGGTGGGTGAGACACCATCTCCTCGACCACAGTGGTTGGCTCAGGTTTGGGCATGTGGTCTGTGCCCTCAAGGACCATAGCTGAGCGCTTTTTATGTAATTACTGATAACAAGGTGACTTTTTCTTCACTGGGGTTGCTGACATTTAAGCCTGAAACTTCTGGTGGCAACCAGAGGGGGAGAATTTATTTCAGAATGAAGCAACTTTCAGAAAAGAGAGAGTCCAGAGGTGGGTGGGTCTCCGGCACTTGCACCTGCTGAAGTCAGGTGCGTCCCCGTGTGTGCAGGTGCACATGCCAATGGTGCCTGTATTTACTAAACAAGTTTCCACTGGGTTTCTGCCACTTGGAGCTCACAAAAGCTTAGCACTGCGACAGGATGGATTTAAAAAGCTGGTCCCACACAAGCTGAGATTGAGGGCCATGAAGACACTCTTCCTACCCAAACGTCAGGTAGACAGGGCCTTCGGGATAGTCATGTTTACCTTCAGGAGTCAAAGGTCTTGACCAAATATTTAGGATTAACGGAGATTAAAGGTGCCTCCCACACTCTCAAAGAGATAAAGCTTGTGGGATTCTGGAGTAACACATATCTCAAAGCCTTTTTTGGTCAGAATGAAAAATACAAGGCCAGAAGTATTAGCTTAGGTAATTTTCAGCTCTGTTTAGCTAATCCAGCATATGCACCATTCATTTATGTTCCCAATGTCTGTCTTACCAGACTGAAGAAAGATACTCCTATTTTCCCCTACGATGTAAACACCCTCAAGACTTACATACCAATCTAGTTGGAGTCACCGTGAAGATTCCTGGGGTGAATCTAGGACTCAGGGAGTCCAGTCTGTGCATGTATTGGGGTGTGTATTGGGAGGAGCAGAAGGAAACTCTTCACATTTTCTTACTGTGCTAAATGAGTCTTTACAACTATGAGGCAGAACTGAGGGTGTCTGGGTGGTGGGTTTTGTGTCATGACAATACCTGAAGAAGGAGACCCTACAACTCTAAGTTATACACAGTGGTGTAAACCAGTGTCACAGCAATAAAAAGGATATATATGTATATTAAAATTTTAAATTAGTAAAAATAAAAAAGTCATACCAGGCATGCATAGCCTGACAGAGTAAAATTTTCATCCCTCTGGAAAAAAAACATAGAAAATAGAGAGTTCATCTCAGAAAGTCTCCAAATAAAAAATCTTTTAAAACTGTCTGGAAAGAAGGCTATGTGTTAGCCAACAGGGAACCTACAACCCTGTCGCACTTGTTCAAGAAGAGACATTCGAGCTCATTTATGTTATAGAAATCTTTCTGGCTCAGACTTTATGGAAATCAATTCTTCAGGGAAGAAATTAAAATAGTTTTTTCTAAATCAATATGAATTCTCAGGCCTGGAATTTTCCTGAATTCAGAAAATGTAAACTAGTCTTTGAATACAAATTAAACTCCTTGACAGTCTGTTGTGGAATATTAATCTGCAGTGCTTGCTATACATACAACACACACACATTAAGAATAACTGACATCTGAAGTCTACTTACATTTAGTCATTCTCGTTACCTCTAGGTCTTCATCAATTTCTCCCATTGTTCTGTCAGTAAGAAATAAGAACCTAAGTACTTGCCTGAAGCCAATTCTCTATATTCCATTTATTCTGCTTATCTCAATCAAGTATATTTTTGCTGCTACTATTCAATATTCAAATGCAAAGCGATTTTCTATATTGTGATATGAATGATCCAATTCCACTGTTTAAATGTCCAGATTAATTTGACAGTTATCCTTGTTCTTTCAGCTTTTAAAATAATGAAATACACAGTCTCCTGAGTGACTGGCCAATAATTGGCATTAAGTCCGTCTCCAAACACATGACATATGCCGAATACAGATCCTACACTGAACGTCTTCCACTAGAAAATGCATTTAAGAGCATGAGAGAAATAAGATGATGAATTAGGAGCTAAAATATTCAAGGAAAGAAGGGGATTGACTTTGGGGTTATAGATGATGACAACAAGAAGAGGCAGTGGAAGTAAAAGAGAATGTCCTATCATTCAATGTTGGTGGATTTCGGGGAGCAGGGTAAATAGGTCTAGAAGGGAAAGACTAAGGAAGACACCTTCCCCATCTTCTGACCCAATGGAAATAAGAGCCAAACTCCACTGGCTCTGACAGGGGAGAGAACATTCAGAAGAAGTTCTGAGGATTAGGACATTTTGCTAATAATTGACCTTGAGTCTCAGAAAGCTCAATTTCTTTGGTATAAGTAGGAGGGATGGCACAGGGTGAGAAGGGCTGGGGCGAGGAGTGTGATGGGGATGAGAGTGAGAACTGAGGCAGAACCTGAGTCCTGGGCATGTGATGCTTGACATACACAGAGCAAAGGGAGTAATTCTTAAGATGATTCCTAAAGTCTGTGATGTGTTGATAAAAGTATTTTCTGAGTTACAGATTTTTTTTACAGATCATTAACAAGTTTCTAATTGCCTTACTGATTTTCATCTGAAAAGTATATACTGAAATATGATTCTTTTTTATTGTATTCTCTTTTATTGAGCCATCCTTTATTTACAACACTGTATGATTCAGAGGCACAGGCATACACCCCTTCAGATCTCTGTCACCACACTACCCCCACCCCCACGGCACCGACAGTCCTCCACCACAGTCCACTGGGCCCCCCCACACTTTATTTCCCATGCTGACCCCATCAGGTAGCCTCAATTCTACAGAGTTCTAGGTTTGTTTTGGCTTGGTTTTGCCTGTTTGTTTCGTGTCTCTATATTCCATATATAAGTGAAATCATATGGCATTTGTCTTTGTTCTTCTGACTTAGGTCATTTAACATAACCTCCTCCAGTTCCAACATGTAAGAAGAAATAGCATTTTCCAAGAACATAGCTGGACAGGAATAGAATAGAAAAGTTGTGAAAAAAAGAAAATGATTCAGATGAGTGTCCGTAAACCTTTTTGTTTAAGGAGAAATTTAAAAAATTGGATATATATCTTAAGTGTTTATTTGTTCAGAAAGGAACATGAGTAAGACCAACCAGCAACAACAAAAATGACTGCCCACAAGAAATGGGGAGAAATAGACTAAAAGAGGTCAGGATGGGAACGGCGCTTCTTTGATTATATTCTTCTGTAAATGCTTTCAACATTTCAACCAAGTGTGTGTCATACATGGTCAAAAATAACATAACATGAAGTCAAAATATTTTTAGATACCAATGGAAACACTGAATGCAAATAATGCCATGTGAATCTAGCTTTATATCAAATTAACAATATAATCACACAAAAGTATTCATTTAAACAACTTTTGACTGTGACTCTCTGACTGTACGTCCTTATGAAGATATAGTTTAAATACAAAAAGATCAGCAAAAACATCCTGAACTGTAATAGTAGGCTTATTTTTGGACGTGGTTTTAATGTCGTAATTCTGACAACATTTTGTGTTTATTGAAAGACAGAACAAGTTATTTCAATACAATGATGTTTGGTTGGATCCTAAATTTAAAAAACAGTAAAAAGAGAAAGGAGGCTTCCCTGGTGGCACTATGAAGCTATCCGCAGCCACTGCAGCACAAGTTCGATATTCTGGCCAGGGAGCTTCCCACATGGTGCAGCAGACCTCTCCTGACTCGCCCGCTGCTCCCCTCAGCAGTGGACTTCAATAGATCCACCTGTTCTGGTCCCCTCTCTGCTCTGGTGAATCCTCTCACCACCTCACACCCTTGGCCTACACCCCAGTTCTTGTATGCGTAAATAAATAAATCTTTAAAAAAGAGAGAGAAAAGGAAGGAAACAACTATAAAACAGTTTAGGAGAAAACTGAGGCATTTTGCATGTGGACTATAGAATGGATAATATTTACCTATGTTAAATTTCTTGGGCGGATAATGCTCTGTGGTTATTTGGGAGAATGTCACTGTTCTTAGGTGAAAAGGGCTATAGTATTTAGTTATAAAGTGTTATGATGTCTGTAATATTCAAACTGCCCAGCAAACATAAAAATGGAAAGAGAGAAAATAGGAAAGTGGCAATAGATGGACAATTGGGGCATCTAAATGACATGACTACGGGTGTTCATTGTACTATTCTTGAAATTGCCTTGTAGATTTGACAATTTTTGAAATGAAAATGTTAGGAAACAAAACCTTAACTCTTCGTGTTGGCAAGTCTTACCTTTCAGCTCAACTAAAAAACAGGGTGTCTGCACCCTTCAAAAATCTCTTAAGCAGATTTTGTGATTTCATTTTAATTGGGAAAAGTTGTTTTGATAAACCCACCAGATTGTTTCTGGTTAAGTTGCAGACAGAGAAGAGTCACATGAAAGAAAAATGGCCCCCGTGACCCCAAGAGGGAAATACAATCTGTCAAAATGTTAGTTTATTTCATGTCTTCGTGATGCCCAGTAGGTTATGTCACTTAGTTATTTTTAATCCCAGTTAGAGAAATTTTTTTAGAAGGACAAGTGAAACAGACCCAGCAGGCTTTGTTCTTATGAATGTGTATCTGTAGTCAAGCTGCATTTGTTCTGTTTAAATGTGTTTTAAAGTTTTTAGCCTATGAATCAAAATCCCTTTAAAAATCAAATGGTAAGTTGAAAGGCTGATACACTATTATTTTTTTAAACATACATGTAAATTTGGAACTTCTCATCTTGTGTTATGTAAATGGGTAAGGAAAGAAAGGGTGAAGTCTGGAGTGATTTAAAAGTGGTTTCCAGAAAATTCTCTCCTTTAAAAAGAATATATCCTGAATATGAAGTGCGTGTCCACATCTTTCATTTTCTCACATTTCAGTTTTGTCACAAAGAAGGGGGTGGCAGCAGAGGGTGGGCACATCATTTAGAAGGAAAATTAATCTCTTCCTCAGTTAGAATGAAACATTAGACCTTACGGAAGTTTCTAGCAAAGGCTTGTAATCCCAAGATGCTCCTGAGGCTAGACAGGGATCCAGAGGAGAAAAAGGAAAGCTTAAAAAGTCTTCATTCTGTGTATTTGCCGCTTGCGGTGGAGACCACGGAACTGGCACAACTTAGGAGTGTGTGAGAAATGCCGGGTCTGGGGCCCTCACTTCAGAATCTGAATTTTAACAAGATTCCCATGACTCGCATGCCTATAAATGCTTGAGAAGCACAGTTCTGAAAGCACAGACTCACCTAGGAAGCCAAAATCACTGATGCAGCTTGTGGTAGGTTGAATTGTGTCCCCCCAAAAAGACATGCTGATGTCCTAATCCTACTTAGTACCTGTCAATGAGCCCTCATTTGAAAAAGGGTCTTTTTTATTTAAAGATTTATTTTTATTTATTTATGCATACAAGAACTGTTGGTGTAGGCCAGAGGTGCAGTGGTGTGAGAGGATTCCTTAGAGTCAGAGTGGGGAGCAGAACAGGCGGATCTACTGAAATACACTGCTGAGGGGAGTAGCGGGAGAGACAGGAGAGGTCTGCTGGGACATGTGGGAAGCTCCCTGGGTGGGGATCAAAAGACATAAATAACAATAAAAATATATATTAAAAAAAAAATTCAGGCCCAACTCAGGCCACAGTGGCTGGGGATAGCTTGATAGGGCTGAGACTTTAACCCCTGCGCCACCAGGGAGGCCCTGAAATAAGGTCTTTGCAGATGTAATCCAGTTCAAATGGGGTCCCATTTATAGGATTAGGGTGGGCTCTAATTCCCACTGGTGTCTCAGAGAAAGGAGAGGGAAATTTGATGAGGAGACAAAGGGAAGAAGGCCAAGGAGGCAGAAAGTGGGTGACGCAGTTACACATCAGAAATGTCAGGCCTGGCTGGCAAGTAGAGAAGCGAGGGCGAGTGAGGAAGGGCCCTGCCCCAAGCCCTGAGAGGGGGTAGTCCTGCCAGGACTCTGATTTCCGAAGCATCGGCTTTTCTCATTTTAAGACAAGCTGATGGTTATTTCTTACAGCAGTCCTAGGAAATATATACCCCTATGTCTCACCTCCTGATATTTTTGTTCTGTTATCTTGGGGTCCACCCTGGGCATTGGGATTTTGTAAAATTCTGTAATTCTAATGTACAGTCAAGGTTAAGACTCACTATTCGAAATCTTCAAAGCAGATAAGAAAGTAGTTTTCTTCCTAACTCTGAGAAACCGTCAAGGGAATTAGGAAGTGATTAAAAAAAAGTAACCTAGTGAAAACAAAATGTTGCCAGGTGTTTATATTTCTTAAAATCATGCTTAAATTAGTATGCATATCATAGTATATGAAATTTATACATGACAATATCCACTGTTAGCTTTGCTTGAAAAATTAATTAAGTGCTTTAATAGAAAACATAAAATTTCAATGAAATCAGATTAATTCATGTCATTACATTATATTCATTGTCTCACAAGGCCAGGCTCCCCCATCCATCTGCCAGAAGATAGTGTTGGGAAGGAAAGAAATAGTCTGTTATATCCTGACCCTGCAAAGTGAAGTGCAAAAGGACTTCCAATGTCTCAGCACATAGGTCTGACTTTTTCTTCATTTGTGAAATTTAAGCTTAAGCTGAGAGTTTGAACATTCAAGTACAGTATTTATTATTTTTAGGAATTTTTGGAAAATTGAAGAAAAACCACTAAGTATCTTATAACCAACAAATTATCATTAGAAGAGGGAGTTTTAAACAGCTTATCAGATTTACACCATAGAGGAGCAGGTTCTTAGTTGGCCTGTGTATTGAAGAGAATTTGAAAAATCAGGCTGCAATACGCTCCTGCCAAATCTCCTGAATATCTGGCAGATAACTTGACAGTTCACGTCGTATTTAGGTGGGCACTTGGATTTTACTAGTCTCTGTGATTTCAGTCAAGGTGCTGTCCACAGAGTTACATGAAACTTCTACTCCCTGATCTGAATCAAGTATAAAACTATTTTAAAAATTCTGGATAGACTGTTACACATTAATTGTAGGGTTGTGAGTAGCTTTTAAAATTTCATACTTATCTGTGCTTTCTAGTTTTCTACCATAAACAACTAGGACATCTTAAAAATTTTCCAGGGTTTTTAATTTTCTTCTTTGAATAATTTTTTAATATTTTTGTTTTAAAAATTTAATTTATTGTTTTTGAAGTGCCAACATTCTACCTCCTTGCCAGTGTTCTGACAGTGTAGGATTCCCCCTCAGGTGCAGTTACTGCGGCCCCGAAAGTGCTTCACCTAAGTCCATTGTGGTCCCCACCCCTTCTGCTCTCTCGTTCCTCCAATTCCCCTCTTTTAAAAATTTAATAAAAGGGTTAAAATAACTTTCAGTGCAACAGAAAAGGCTAACACAGTTGTTAGACCTAGGAAACCCCATTGGCCTACTCAGAGTTACTAAGCTACTCTTGACATGAACCCATGCTTTGGGGACCAGAGGAGGTGCATGGGAGAACAAGACTCAATGACAAAGCTGGTTCTGAATTCAATACAAAGGGTGAACCTGACATGAACACATGAGAAGACAAATAGTCACTGTAGTTTCTAAGTGAGGCTACAAACTCTGATACAAAGAGCTTAGGTTAGCCACAGATGACAAAGACTCAGGGAAAATACACCAGAAGATGACTTCCTCCAGTCATCATGATAACTGCCACTTGCCTACATGAGTGATGACTATAAAGTACCTTCTAAAGTATCCTAGAGAAAGGCCAAAGAAAATTAATGGCAAGTCAGTAAATTAGTGCATAAATTCTGTAGAAGAATACAATCCATATTGTATAGCAGCCACTGAGAAAGGGAAGCAGGTTAAAATTTACTGAAGCGCTTGATCGTGCAAGGCATGAGAACAGAAACTTTGCACAGGGAAGTCCATTCAAGCATTACAGGAAGTAGATAATGGAAGTCAAGTTTTGAGACTCTTAACTCACCCCTGGCCACGCACTGAAGTGTCAGAGCAATGTCTTAACAACACACGTTCTGAAGTCTAGTCCTGAAAGGGACTGGATTTTAAGCTCAGGAAGCAATGATGCACGTAAAGAAGAGGCTGTCCTTCAGGTTCTACTTAAGGTTAAGTGTCAGAGAAACCACTGAACTGAAAAAATGTTGAGAAACGAACAGGAAAGAAAATGAGAGTGTAAGAGTATAAGAAGGAGAATAAGGGGCCTCCCTGGTGGTGCAAGGGGTTAAGTCTCAGCACTATGAAGCTATTGGCAGTCACTGCAATCCCCAGGCAGGGAGCTGACCTACGTGGTGCAGCAGACCTCTCCTGTCTTGCCTGCTGCTCCCCTCAGCAGTGTATTTCAGTAGATCCACCTGTTCTGCTCCCCACTCTGTCTCTGGTGAATTCTTTGACACACAGCCACCTCTGGCCTACACCCCAGCTCTTGTATGCATAAATAATCTTTAAAAAAAAAAGAAAGAGAATAAGATAGCAAATAAACAGTTAAAATAATGAAGAAGCAAATAAAAAAAAGAGAATCAGACCTGTTAATTTTAATAGGCAGAGAATTAGGTCAACTATGTTATTTCAGGTTAATATTCCACAGAAAAGAGGAAGAACAAACAAGGGTCTACTCTTCATGTGTGGATGTGTGTTTGCTAATAAATAATTGTGATGTTTTTTAAAGTCCCACATTTCCATATAAAACATTATATTAATGGCAACTACAGTAGGCAGGAATAATTCCATAGCTTAAAATGCCTGAGAAAGGACACACAACTGAAAGGAGCTGTATTTGCCCACAGAAGCCCAGACATTAATAGGATTTGGGATCCCCAGGTATGAGAGAGGGCAAGATGAGGTACAATGACAGACACACTCACCAAGCTAGAAGTAGAAGGGAATTCTATTCCTGACAAATATCATTTTTGAAAATTGACAACCATGGATAGTAAAATAAATACATGTGCAAGATATTCTCCCTCACTAAACATAATAAATAAATATATTGCAATGCACTCTTCAGAGCTTGAAAAATATCTTTAAATAATGAAATCCAATACTGAAATATTTAAATCAATATTGAAATAGATATTGAATGTTACTGAAATATGCTTGTATATTGGCATTATCTTTTGTGCTTTTGCAAAGTGATTTGAAAGTAACTTCAAGATCCATTAAAAAATCATGAGCTTGACTCAAACACTAGTTTCTGTGGATTTATCTTTAGAATTAAAATGGGTAAGAATTATGTTCAACACTGTATATTGCAACTTTTTTGACAAATCAAAATAATGTAGAAATATCCAACAATACTTAATTTATATCCATTACAATGAAAATTATTTTGGAAATTATAAAACCAAGGAACACATCTGGTATGATGATCATTAAACAGAAAACACAGATTATTTCCAGCATGGCTATTATATGAAATGTTGGAATGGAAGTAAAAACTAGGAGGAAATATACATGAATGAAAATAATCGAGATTGGACTGTGAAATTCTGAGTAATGGCTGTCCTTCTATGAAAATAATGCTAACTTTACTATAAAAACAAGCAGAAGAAAACACATTTTCAATTTATATTCTGATGTGATTAAAGTTAAAAAGGGCCTAACAGGAGGATTTCCCTGGGGTACTGTCCATCCCTGTGTTTTCTCTTCTCCACTAGTTGCATCAATATGAATTTGATTTAGACCCCCTCCCTATGTCACGCTGTTCAAACTATTACTCTTCAATCTGTCATTTCAGACACATATACACACACCTGAAATATGGGCTAGTTTGGACCCAACCAGTTTATTCTAAGTTTCCATTAAGTCCTCACAAGCTAGGAGGTTAAGGACTTGAGTCCTTCTGATTTAATATTCAGAATTAACCCTCCATCTGTAAAAATATTTCCAGTGTCTCAATTTTCTTTTTTTTTCTTTTTAAAGATTTACTTTTATTTATTTGTGCATACAAGAACAGGGGTATAGACCAGAGGTGGGGAAAGAAGTGAGAGGATTCACCAGAGACAGAGTGGAGAACAGAACAAGTGGACTGACTGAAATACACTGCCGAGGGGAGCAGTGGGTGAAACAGGAGAGGTCTGTTGTGCCATGTGGGTCAGCTCCCTGGCTGGGGATCGAACTCATGCCGCAGTGGCTGTCAATGGCTTCATAGCACTGAGACTTTAACCCCTGCACCATCAGGGAGGCCCACATCTCAATTTTCTTTTTCAAATATACAGGGCAACTGTATGTTTATCTGTGCAAACCCAAGGTCGAGGGGTGGTATGACAGAGAGGGCTCTTCCTCGCCGCAGTCAACTCCCATAGACCCTGCTTAGTGAGTGCTGCCTGCTCATTCACGCCTTCCCAGGAGTAGGCCTGACCCCTAGGAAGCAACAGAATGGGACCTACCATCCCACATCCTACCCATGGGCAGGAAACAGTTTCAGAGGAAGAGTAGATCATCTTTTGAAACCGTGTGAGGTAAAGGGCAACATTAGACAAATGCAGGTGATACCAGACTCCAAACTGTGACCAAGAAAAGGAGAATCTGAAAAGGCCAGTAAATTGTTCTGAGTAGGGTCACCAAAGAGAGAGGCAATATGATGACTGAAGAATCAATGAAGACATGTTAAGCTGTTAAAAAGAAAAGACTGACTGTCTGGTATTAACTGAGAGAGAGAATGAGCCTGTGAAAGTCTTTAGCTGCCACAGTAAATCACCACCATTCACTAGCTCAAAAACACAGTTGAAGCACATTGAATGTAGATGGAAACATGCTAACAACTCAAGAACTCTGCTAAAACCCCCCGGTCAATCTAATACCATCCCCCTGGGTTGCTGCAACCATCTCTGTGAAATTCACTGGTTGAGGCAGAACCTCTGCTGGCTCTATATTTATTTACCAGGGATGAAAGCATTGCCTCAGTAATTGAGAGATGCCATCTCACTCCCATCCAGCTAAAGAAACCAGTTTTCTACAGGGCCTGAAAGCACTTCCATCATTTTATTTCAGCAATTTGTACTCCATGCACTTGCCACTCTGGGCTGTAGTTTGCCCTAGGATTAGGGCTGAATTGGGTAAAAAGCCATTATTACAATGCCTCCAGCCAGGAGTAGAGAGAAAAATAACTTAAAAATCTAGAGAGAAAGTTTCATCCTTATGTATTTCCAGACTGATATATTTTATAGATAGAAAGGTTATGGATATGCATACTAAACATGGGGGGGGAGAGAGAGAGAGAGAGAGAGAGAGAGAGAGAGAAATCCAAAGCAAAAGCATAATTCTCTTAGTGACACCTACCAGAAATGAATTACATACAAGGATGAACAAAATGCTATTGATATATTTGATGTGATGATCTGCAGTAACAAACCTGCTCATATATGGAAATGTCTAGTTGTTCCCTTCGCATGTTTATTTGGTCCCCAGTATGACAGTCTCAGGTCTGTCAAACATGCTTGTTCCACAAGGAAATATTCAGTGTGTCAAAAGCAAGACCTTGTGGAATGGAGGTGCAAACACACTGGCATCTAAATGCAGGAGCTCAAAGATGCTAAGATTTGTGACTGGAGAGGCTGTATTCATTTAAAAGCAACATTCAAAAATAGAAAACCTGGAGCCCTCAACAAAGGAGTACTGTCATTTTGTTCTTAATACATTGCTTTGTTGAGAGAGGTATCAGAGTTCTAAACCCTTAGAGAAGAAATCAGATGTAACGCAATCCAGCCAGAGCTGCTTCTGGCCTGGCATTTGTTTATTCACGTGCAAAAACATCAAATTAATTTCATCCTATAAAAGGGAACAGAACACAGAGTCATCCAGCTGCTAATAAACTCAGATACTAACCCAGCCTTGGATCAAGGCTGATCATTTTCTTTATTCAGCCCCTATATTCAGTTAATGACTTACATACATTATGTCGGTTAAGTTCAGGGGCTTTGGATTTACCTAGACCTGAGACCCAGATTAATTCTTAACTGTACCAGTTACTGTATCACCTTAGGCAAGTTACTTAACTTCTCAGAGGTTATTATAAAGACTGAAAAACATCGCTAATTATCTTATATATTGTGTTCAGCACACAGTAGGTGTTTGATTTATTATGGCAATTAGTTATGTTCACAATCAAACAATATAAGGGATTAAGGTGACTTTCTGAATATCTTAATGGATTAGGATGATAAAATACCTTTGGAAATTAGAGAGATCACCCATGTACTTATTTTAATGTGATATATTTTCCATGTGTACTTGGAATAAAAATTATTTCCTTATCCATATCCTCTCCACACTTGTTGGCCATATCCAGCAGATGACTGTATTTGGGGGATGGAAAAAGGAAAGAAATAGAATATTTTCAGTCAACAAGGCCATGTTTTACTCCAGAGGAATAGTAAGAATAAAAATGTTGGGGTGGGAGAAAGCCAAGAGGAAACTTCAAGGTCTGTGGTTTGAGAGGCAGTTTTGACAGCATAAAATTTGTGGGTAGAACAGAGTCTCAGAAGAAGACTCCGGGGCTCGGGAGTGCGGGGACACCTGAGGTGGGGGTTCTATGCAGTGGGCTCTTTTTCACTAAAAGACGCTCAAACCCCAGTCTGAGTCTAACTCTGTGGGGGGAGTAAGACAGAGGAAAAAATTTGAAGAGGAGTTAATCTTGAGAACTTTATCTGACAAAATCAGTCTTTTGAGTGCTTTATCAGTAATGTAGATGAAAAACGGCGATGTTCTCTAAGAGATGTCAGTTAAGTAAAAACTAGAATTACCTTCATTACTGTGAGGCACGGCTGTATTTCTTCTCCTCCCAGGGTCCCAGGAATATATCTGCGTCACATATATTCAGAGTCATACATTTAAACATGCATGAATGCTACCAGGTTCCAGAAAGGTGAGACCAATGGAACTTTCCAGGCCATCCCAGGTGAACCTCAGGCACAAATAGTTCCTGCAGGTCCCCAACATGACAGTCACGCCTGAGCTTGCAAGGCCCTGTCTGAGCCGGCACACCCTCCTCCAGACTTCCCCTTCTGTCTGTGCTCTGCCATTTGCATCCTGCTGACTGTGTGTGTGTGTGTGTGTTTGCACATGCCTGCATGCACTGTGAGTAGGAGGGTTACCAAGGCAAGCACTATAGATTTGGCATGGACATCTTTAGGGCAAAAAAAATTTTTAGGAAATGCCACACCTTAAAAATTCTTTCAAATGGAATAAAGTAGCTAATACACATAAAAAGCAGAGGACCAAATGATTTTATTTATAACCAATAACAAAACTTTCTAGATACTGGAAATAATAAAGATATTAATAACAGAGTGACTATTCATTGAATAATTTCATAAATAAAAATATAGATGGCCAGAGAGGATATAAAACTGGCCTCACTCCATAAAGCTAGTAAGTTAGGAAACTGGTTTTAAAACTCAGTCAGGCTTTGCTTCCATAGTACTTAATTACCATGCTATGTTACCAAAATACTACTAATACTAATACAATCACTGCAATAGTAATGCACTTTTCCCCTAAACTGTGTTTATAGTACATGTTTAATAGAGAGGATCTGTAAGATAAGGAAAATGATACAAAGAAAAAAATTAAAATAACTTGTTCTCCCACTCCCAGACATAACAATATATTGTTATTTTCAACTATTTTCTTGCAGCCTATTTCCTTGCTTCTTCGTATCCTCTCAGCTCAATGTTAATTCTTCTGTTTGGGTTTTCTCTAAAACTTATTTTCAATTGAGTAGGACAAGTAGTTATTTAAATCCCAAGAGAAACTACCTTGCTGTTTCCTTAAAATGACCTTTAAAAGACAACATGGAGACTCCAGCCTACCTGTTCTGCCTCTTCTCTGCATCACTCATATTTCTTCTCTGGTCTTCCAGACCCACAAAGCCTGCACTGCCCTTCCCTTCTCTGTGCCCGCCCGCCTGATACTAATCAGAGCCCTTCCCTGGGAACAATGTAGTTAATCTCTCTACTCTGCAGGGGAGGCAATGGACTCAACAAGCTGACCTTTTAAGAAAGCTAGACCCACAGACTCCACAACACACCATAACACATTATAAAACACAATATTTACAAGTCAAGCCTAAGGAATCTGTTCAAATTCCTCTAATAAGCCACGATGAGTAGTCAAGTTGAAGGACATGAGTTTTCAAGTACGAGGTTAAGAATGAGAGGGCTCTGAATTTTGATCCTGGCTGGCCTACTTCTAGAGGTGAAAATTACTGAACTTCTCAAACCCTAAATTTCATCATCTGGAAAATGAGAATAACTGAAACATATAGATAAAACTAAAAAAAAGAGGAAAATATTGGCTTCATATATGTATAACTTCATACACTTCATACACATGAACTTCATACGCATAACCTCATGAATGTATAACGTCATAAACTTGCCTCTTAGAATTAATAATAGATCTAGAATAACACCAGGATTGGGGTGTCAATTCTGCTCAGTCGAAAAATCGAGTGTAACTACTAACTTCCTCCAGAACTTAAGTACTAAAAGCCTTCTGTTGACTGGAAGCCTTACTGATAACATAACCAGTTGATTAATAGGTATTCTGTAGGTTATATGTATTCAATACAGTGCTCCCAAAATAAAATAAGCTAGAGGAAAGAAAGTGTAGATTATCGTAAAAGTCTTGGTCCTGGTTGTCTTGCCACGGGATGGAATGAGGAGGAGGAGCAAGGAGAGGTGCTGAAGAAATCCCAGTGCAAGTGAACCCAAGCAATTCAAGCCCATATTGTTAATGAAATGTATTACCTGTTTTTTAAAAAGTTAAAATGGTTTAATCATATCAAGAATAAAAATATGTATGTCAAGAGATATTAAAGTAGCATGGACATGTAATGATGTAGTACTTTAAAAAATCATTTAAATTCCTCTTATTAAAAGCAATTAGGCATAAGTAAAACCACAGAGTAAACTTGGCACTTTCCAGATTCATGGTGGGTGAATGTCACCAACGGCTACCTCAGTATTTCATGCCTTAATTACAAAATCATTTTCATCGGAGCATAGCTACTTCCCATCCAATATAACTTTGAACCACATGATCTTAGTTAATCACCATTAATTTGTTCTAGCTATTCTCATAAGAATGCGCCTCTAGCTATACATCAGCTCATTTCCCAATTACTAATGAAGGGATCATATAAATTCTACCCAGAAAGAGAAAATAAGATGTAAGACCTGAAGACATAGAAAATGAGAAAGAAGGAGTAAATAAACACAAACAGAATAATTTTTAAAATGACACATTCTTCTTGAGTTATATTAGGTTGTTGGAAAAGTCATGACACATTTTTATTTGAAAAACATAGACGATCCAATACAATGACCTGGCATTGGAAATCCATTAAAAATGAGGTGTCACCTTGGTTTGGCAGGGATCACAAGGGGGGAAGAGGGGAGAGGTAGAACACAAAGGGTTTTTAGGTCAGTACTTCTCTGTAGGATACTCCAGTGGTGACTCCATGTCATTCAATATACCTCTGTCCAAACCCATGGCATGTACAACACCACGAGTGAACATAATGGACCCCGGGGATTGTGATGTCAGTGTAGGCTCAGAATTGTGACAAATGCCCCTCTCTGGTGAGTGATTTTGATAATAGGGTCAGCTCCATATATGTGTGGGTCAGGGGGTATATGGGAAATCGTGGAACCTTCCTCTTAATTTTCCTGTGAATCAAAAACTGCTCTGAAAAAGAAAATCTTTTGTAAAAATAAGTGTCAGCCCAGTGAACCCAGCTAGTCTGCTGCTGAGTGCATCTGGGGGTTTACCCTTATAACATTCATAGAGGACAACAGTGACGGAAGGTGGACAAAATAGGGAGAAACATCATCAAGACAAACAAAAGGAGAGCAAAGCTCAGCAAAAAATAAACACAAAAAACCGTTCATAGAGGAAAACAGCTTGTGGGCATCTAAAATTTTGGACTTGATGTTTTTCTTGGGTCAATTTTGACTGTGATGTGATTTTGACCCACTTTAAAAAAATTTTGAGTAGAAGAAATAAGATCAGCTCACTGCAGGACTAGAGCGAGACGCCCGGGCAGTCACGGGAGCCTTCCTGCAGAAGCGGAGGTAGAGGTCTGCAAAGACTCGCGGATCGAAGTTCTCCAGGAAGACTCAGCAAGCCAAGGAGCACATTGGCAGAGCCAGTCACCTTCATCTCAAAACGCTCTTTCCTCTGCTGACCTGAGCCTTCGTTCCCCCTCTGTGCTCGCTATACTTTTGAGGTCTGCAAAGAGCATTTGCTGGGCCTCCCTGGTGGTGCAATGGGTTAAGCGCAGCACTATGAAGCTATCCAGAGCCACTGCAGCATGAGTTCGATCCCAGCCAGGGAGCTTCCCACAGGGCGCAGCAGACCTCTCCTGTCTCGCCCGCTGCTCCCCTCAGCAGTGTACTTCAGTCCATCTGCCTGTTCTGCTCCCCATTCTGTCTCTGGTGAATCCTCTCACCACCCCACACCTCTGGCCTACACCCTAGCTTGTATGCATAAATAAATAAATCTTTTTTTTAAAAAAAGAGCATTTTCTGAGAATGTGGTTCTGTAGTCTGATTATTACGGATTGTGCCATTCACCCTACCAGAGTCTAGGTGACAAGTGTGGTGATTAAGAATAGATGAAATGTCAATAGCAAGAGCAGAGTGAAGTCACAGCCAGGCCCAACAGGTTGCTTGGCTTTCAGGGGGAGAGACTCCACAGCGGCCAGAAGCCGGGACTGTCACCAAGACCGGCCGAAGAGTCTGTAGATGAAGAAATGTCTCCTTTGGAACAAATACATGACCCACATTGCTCAGGGGGAGGCAGGGTGTGGCAGGTCTGGCATCCCAGTGAATGGATGAGTTGCAACATGAGCTGAGTACAGAGAAAGGTTTGCAGAAGCAGAAAAGGGACACTGACAACATTACCAGAACTGATTATGAGCCAGGAGGGGCTTTTCTCTAAAGACACTGTAGTTCAGCCTCAGGTCAAAGCATAAACCCAAATGAGGAAAACAAGGCAACAGAAATCCAAAGAAAATGACCTCCCAGTGTCTCTGGAAACATCAAACACTTCAAAAGAAAAGCAAATGCTTGAAAGGTGTGAGAACTGCTCTGTCACTTGGGATGAAAGTATGTTCTCAACCTGACTACGGAAGTTCCAGGAAAGACAGGGCCACATTTTATTTTGTTTTCTTCCTGTTTTCCATCCTCCCTGAGTCTCTTTCTGAATTCAGTGGAGGAAATATTTACTGCCCTTTAAACAGAATCTCTTTTCTCTGTCAAGTTGAAATTGCTTCGAATGGTTTCTCACGATTTTTAATTTCACCAACATGCAATTGGTAATTATTTATGGCTTATCACACCTGAGACACGATTTCTGGAGATACAAGCTAATTTAGATGTAAAGTAATTTCTCCCGAAATAAAAGTTTACTCCTAATCATGAGAAGATTTATCTTGGCTCTTTCTGGGTCTTGCAACTAAAATTAAAATCCTGAATAAGACTTTCTCCAGTCAAATCTTCAGGTATCAAGAGTGAGAAAACAAATGCAATTCATATGAAGGAATAGTGTGTGTGCGTGCGTGTGTGTGTGTGTGTGTGTGTGTTTATTATTTAGTATATATACTAAATTCATATTTAATATGCTTATTAACAAATCACAGACCAACGACATGGAATACTGATTCCAGGAAGCACTGCCTTCCACACAGGACGGGGGCACTGTCGCTAGACAGGAGGCCCCCAGACCACTGTTGCTCTCTTGTTTTCCTTAAACATAGTAATTAGTGTACCTTAAAGGAGAAATATGCTACTAACTTGCCATTTGATTTCAGGTGTCTGAATCTTCTAAAACGGGGCATGACCGTAGGCCAGAGCTGGGTAACTGCAACTGAATGTCCTAGGGAGCGCCAGGGTCCCTCTTGCTCTTCAGACACTGCTCTCCAACCACAGGACTTGTTAATAAACAGCAAAAGCTGTGAAGTCATTCAACGCACCCAGAGTGGTGGCCTCTTATTTACAAGGACCCAGGTGTTCAAGTATTTAAGACAGCAAAGAAAATGTCCCCAAAGTCAGCCTTTCTAAATATAGCAAACGTCACAATTATCCCAGCCCATACATTTCTTCCTTGGAGTCTGAGAGGAAGGAAGGAGATTTACTTCACTGCCCAGGATTTTGTTCTTAGATTTGTGCTTGTCCATCTAAAAAGCTTCAAGTAAATAGCTATTTGCCACGAGGGTTGCAGCATGGTCAAATCGTGCAAATAACTTCAAATAGGGAAAGGAGATAGAATGGCCTTAACTGGTAGTCAACACTTAATGAAAAATACTGTCTATTAGGTTCTGTGCTAAAGGCATCATACATAGTCTCTTACTTGATCAGTAACCACTTGAATAATTCCATAGGTTAGAATATTATTATCTTGTTCAATAGATGAAAAGCAGAAGCCAGGGAAGTTAAGCAGCGCAGTTAGGGGCAGCACTGGGGCCAGAATTTGGGGAGCCCCTGTCCAGCCAACACCTTTGATCGCCATGCACACAACTTCAACAGCTTGATCTATTTTCACTCATATAGATTGAAAGGAGCAGCTTACATCACTTGATTACCTCTTTTAAGGAATCTCTTTACATATGTTACTTATAAAACATTAAATTAAAATTATTTAAATCACTTAAAATATACATATACCAAAAGAAATAAATTAGTAGATGGCTTAGTGATTTGCAACACTAAAAATAATCTCTACTTGACAGATTAATCCTCAAGCCTGGGGCTCTTAACTTGATTTCTGGAGATGCTATTTAGGAGTTTTGTGAACTCCAGAAGTTATATGCAAAATGATCTATGTCTTTCTTCATCTTCTCAGAGAGGGTTAGAAATCTACAATGGTAAGTAGCCACTGGCTTGATTCAGAAAAAGGGGAGAAGGCTAAGACTTGTGTAATATAGAGGGTCCTAAAAGCTGATTAAATGGGTGACCCTCGTAGAGAGTCAAACAACCCACCATCGCTTCCTTGGAGAGGATGGGGAAACAGAGCCACAGTTCACACTGGCTACGGGTTTACTGTGTCCCAGATCTGGGTATTTCACATTTGTGCAAAACCTCCATTTCCCATCTACTTTGCAACACTGCCTCCTGCTGACAAGAGTTGGCAGGGGTAGGGGGGCTCATTTGTCAACTGGTAATGATCAGTTACCAACATCCTGCCTTTCCCCTCCCGGAGAGAGAGGTTGCTCCAGTACCTGTGCATGGATTTTACTGGCAAGTGCCAGCAGCGGCTGGGCCATCGGGATGGCTGAAACGTGCAAGTGGAACAGGGCAGCCCAGAGGGGTGATCGGTGTCAGTCTGCAAAGGAAAAACTGGGGATAGGTGGGTGGGAAAAGCCAGTGAGCAGATTTAACCTTAATGAAAACCAAGAGAGAAACAAATCTGTCCCCAAGAATCAGTGGAGATTTAGAGAAGTGTAGGGGAGCAGGTAAATAAGCCTGATTGAAGATTCAAAGGATCTTCAGTGTCAGGTGGTGCCATGCTGAGAAGGGAGCGAAGAGGAGGGAGGGATGTGGGAGTCCAGGGCAGAGCAGTGGAGACATTCTGCTCAGACCAGGGAGATGTCCCCTCAATCACAGATTAACACCTTTGCTCCCCGTTACATGAAAGCAAGAGAGGGCAAGGAAGGGTCCTACCTGCTGGCAGGAGATGCACCTTCAAGAGGAAGCATCATACGTTCAAGTCCTTGGCCCTGATCCCTGCAGCCAGGGGGGCTCCTGTCCCTTCTTGTGTGTGGCTGTGCCTTGTGAATGCTGTGACCTGCCCAAGGTCACACGGTCTGTGGTTCTGTGGCTGAGATCTGTCTCCAAAACCCACACTGCCCAGGACGTGGCACTTCAAAAGGGGCCTGGCCACTATAAAAGATCAGAAGAGTAAAGAGAAATATGCCAAACTCTGGTCACCACAAGGCAATCATGGTTGACCAGTATTGGTTATCTGTTCCAGAGTCTGAGGAGGACCTCGCCAAACCCCTGGCTGCTTCATCGGAGCAAGTGTGGGCTAAGCTTCAGTACATACAAATCTCGTTCTGATTGTTTCTTGAGTCTTCAGGTTTCATTAAACTACTTCCTTCTCTTGTCAGTGATATCATTATACACAAAGTCTCTTTATATAGAGACTTTTGGGGTACCATGGAATTTCAATCATACAATCACTGTACAGAGACCTCTAAGAGCTGCTATGCAGCGGCCATCTTTTTCATTTCTGGTAGAGACATTAAGGTAAATATAGTGCAGGAAAAATTCAATTCCTTCCCTTGAGAAGTCTTCCCTAGGTTTCTACAAACAGTGCTTCCAGGCACAATTGTCCACAAAGTCTTGGAGTGATTCTTCTGGACAGTTTTAAAGATTAACTAGTTTCCTTTTGACCTTGGTGGCTACGGACAGAGCTTTATATAAAAGATGGCATCCAATTTCTATTCTGCCCTTCACTTTCCTTTTATTTCCTAAAGTGAATTTCCCCATACCCCCCAAAACCCCACTACTATTTTAAAATACCAGATAATGGAGAGACAACATTAAATCATCTGTGCCCCTACCTTCCTCCTTTAACAATTCAGCGTTTCGGCCCCTATCTCCTCTTGTATATTTTTTGTTCTCAATTTGATCATAGCAGTACTAGATATTTAATGTTATTTTTTTTCTCTTTTCTATAAGTAGTCTACTCTAAGTATTTTCAGATTACTATGTTATCCTCAAAGTCATTATGTAAGGACTATAGAAATATTGTATGACATGAATGTGGCATAATTACTCACTGAAGCCTCCACTTGAAACCAGGTAGGTTATACCTATTTTTCTACTATAAAAAGCATTACAATGATCTTCACCCATACAGATTATGTTTCCACACTTAGCTTTTATTTTTTCAGAGTATGATTCCAGAAATTGAAATACAGGGTTAAAAGGTAAAAACAACTCTTTTGAATCTTGATGTTATTGGGAGATAGCATGCGATACTGAAAATCTGGGATGAGTAAAAGCTGATGGGGACTAGGATAAATTGTCAGAAAGTGTGCTATAATTATTAGAAAGAAGACAAGCACTTGATAATAGGAACGCAGGATGTTCACTGCTGTGTTGTGCATAAAGGCTGAATTGTAATGAGCTGTCTTCTGCAACATGTTAGAGTTATAAATACTGCAAAAGGATTAAAGTCTTACCTAAGAATCCTAACACATACATAATACTAAATTGCTTCCCTAAAGTGTTCTACCAATTTACAGTGCCTCCAGAAATGCCTAGTTCAGCTCCGTCAGAAAAATTACATAGGATCCGTCTTTAAACCTTTGATAATTTAATCAGAAATACTTTGTTCTGATTTGCATAGATTTTATAGCTCAGCTGAACATTTCACTATACGTTGATTCTGGAAGACATGTTTATTGGTATTCTGCCACTGATTTTCTCTAGAAAATCTTTAGATCCTTAGACTCTACCTCTGCCCAGACTCCCCCCAGTTAAAGAACCCAACTTTGCACATCGACAGGGTTTTGCCATGGTAATGTTTACATTTCATTTACATTGTCACCTCCTCACAGTGTGGATCTTTTCTCTGGTGTTTTATGTTTTGCAAACTGCTGTGTAACACTTGTGATGCTCTATAAATAATAAATAATAAAAGTCCTGGTGCTCTGCCAGCAGCCTTTGATCAAGGGCAGCTTTTCAATTTCATATGAGTAGATATAAAAAAGAAAAAAGTGGAACCTTCTGGATGGTCAGACTATTTCTCTGCAGCGATCAACCCTGTTAGGGAGGTGTCAGAAAACACACCCCACCACAGCTCTGCTTCCAGGTGGGCGTCCAGGGCAGTGCTCCGAGCACCCAGGACCGAGATGCTTGGAGAAACCACTCCAGCGGGTTGCAAGGGGTTACACTTAGCACCCCTTAGTCTTCCCTCTTTACCAGAAGCCCCCCCGATGGGCCTATGGGCCAATGCCCCTTAACTCAGGCAGAGAGGGAGCTGGAATACTGTTTCAATTTTACTGTCAACTTTCCCACAATTTTTGAGCAGAGAAGCTTGGTGCTGACATGGCACAGAGTTGAACACAGCTTGCACCCTTTTTACTGGAATTCAGCTAATGCTGTGACCTCAGCTGTCCTCTCACCGATGGTGGGCAGATAAGTCTCAGGGAAGGAGTGTCAAATTGGGAGGAAAGCGTTTCATTCACTTCTTTCCAAATAAGATCAACCACATAGACCCTTACTCCATCATTTTCATCATTTTAAAAAGAAAAGCAATGTTTACAGTTCAATGCTATGCTGACCGATAAGGGGGAGGGGAAATTGGGCATAGCAGAGAAAGGAAAAGAATGAAAGAGTCAGAGGGAGAGAGTTAGAGAAGTTGGAGAAAAACAAGCTTGGAAGAGCAGAGAACAAAAGAATATTGCTGAGGGGAAGCAAGGAGAAAGAGACCCTGGGGAGGAAGTGGATACAGAAGAAGGTCCAGATGAGAGGAGAAAAAGTCAGGGATGTGGGAGGTCGGATGCTGCCCACCTAGTTAGAGCAGCAGTGATTTATCCAACAGCACACAGATGCCTGTCTCGGAACAACACCACCAACTCTATCACCAAAAGCACTACTGTAATGCTTCAGTTGTTTTCCCAGTAATTTTTGCCCTTAGAGTATATCCACATGGCAAAAAATAATTGTGACTCCAGATCTCTTGGAATAGTTCTTCTCTCTACAGCTATACTTCCAACGGAAGGGATACTTACTCTATATTTTTATGGGTTCTTTTTTTTTTTAAGATTTATTTTTCATTTATGCATACAAGCTGGGGTACAGGCCACAGGCGTGGGACAGTGAGAGGGTTCACCAGAGACAGAGTAGGGAGCAGAACAGGTAGATCAACGGAAATACACTGCTGAGGGGAGCAGCGGGCGAGGCAAGAGAGGTCTGCCGCACCATGTGGGATTCTCCCTGGCCGGGCGTCGAACTCGCATCGCCACTGCCGACAGCTACACAGTGCAGCGCTTAACTGTTGCACCACCAGGGAGGCCCTTTATGGGTTATCTTTTAATTAATTTTGTTTCACAATTATGCAAAAGGTACTAGTGGTTCCAAAGTCAAAGCTATAATAAAAAGTAGTTGATTAAGTATTTGATTACCCCATCCCTTTGACTCTATTCTCTTCCCTTCCATAGGTAACCTCCTTTCTATAACACTGGCCAACAGTGAGATCATAACTGACTTAAAAAGGCCCAAATCGTAGTATCCTGGTGTGCTGAACATGAATATAACCCTGAAAATTTTTTATTAGCTCTTGTTTTGAAGATATTACATATAATTCATTATATATATTTCACTGTATAAATTTATCCAGTAGGACTGCAACAACATCCTAAATCAGCCTAGAATGATGTCATATTGCATCACATTGCATAATACCATCATGCATACATCATCCAGAGTTAATTGCATCATTTTCTGATGCAATGCAATACTACTGCCAGGCAGCTGTTGAAGTAAGCTTACATCAGCAGTGCATTATGGAAAGCCCTGTCGGAAAGGTTGAGCATTGAAAATATTTCAGACTTTGTGCAAGATAATTTGAGCTACTGTTCCATAGAACTGTTATTATTGTATCCATTTAGGCACAATACAGAACAGTAATGCCTCCAAAGTGTGTTAATAGCGTGGACAATTTCTGCTCTATTTGTGGGGAAGTGACATTTGCCAACCAGAAGAAAAGCATCACTTCTCTAGTGAAGAAGGCTTATCATCTTTACTTCGGATGCAAGGTTGGTGACCAAGACAAGCCTTGGGCCCCACATATGTGCTGTACTACATGTACAACACAGCTTTCACAGTGGTTCAATGGCAAAAGACCATCCATGCTGTTTGCAGTCCCCATGGTGTGGAGAGAGCCAAGCAACCACATAAAAGACTGTTACTTCTGCTTGGTTCCTCCTCTTTCCAGCAGAATAACAAAGCAAAAGAAGTCAAGAATAGTCTACCCAAACATTCCATCTGCAATGGGATGACCGGTTCAACAACTTGCTGCAGGGTGATGCGAAACAAACACAGAATGCTTTTTGCCTAGTGTCTACAAACTTTCTTGGGAATGTTAGGGCAGAAAACTACAAGGAACTAGTAGAAGACATGCTGATGCAGTATCAGAAACTTGGCTGCAATATATCTCTAAAGATCAACTTCCTTCATTCCCATCTGGATTTCATCTCTGAAAACTGTGGTATGGTTAGTGATGAACATAGTGAACGTTTTCATCAAGGTAGCGCATCAATGGAACAAAGATATCAGATAAAATGGTCCACTCCAATGCTGGCTGACTACTGCTGGACACTACCCAGAGATGCTACTGAACAGCTGTACAAGAGACAAGCAAAGAAATCTAAGAAGTAGTGTATGACTTGAATTTTTACAGATATTAACCATAGGTCTATTACTATTGGCCTGTGTTTTGTGATGTAAACATCAATTTATTGCAGATTACAAAAAACCTAGAGCCAAAATTAGAATCTGACTGTCATATTCGTGTTGAGCACATACAAATTGATGGAAATGACTGATTTTATTTCAGTGATATGACTTTTGTAAAAATTTGTTGACCAGTGATTGGCATGCATTTCATGATGTAAACATCAATTTATTGCAGATTACAAAAAAAACCCTAGAGCCAAAATTAGAATTTGACTGTTATATTCGTGTGGAGCACATACAAATTGATAGGAAATGACTAATTTTATTTCAGTGATATGACTTGTAAAAATTTGTTGACCAGTGTAATTTATACTTTCTCTTTTTTATAAAAATAAAACATGTCCATATTCCCTCTTTCATAAAACCATACAAGAGTTTCTTTTTTTTTCCCACATGACCATATATTCTGAAAAGTATTTCAGAGAAGTATAGGGTGTGTCTAATACCTTTCCAACTGCTTAGCATTCCATTGAGGGGGCGCATCATAGTTTACTCGTCCAGTCTCCCCTTCAGAGACTTTTCTGCTTTCCCCAGGCATTTGCTATGACACATTGTTCTGCAATGATGAGCCTTGGTCATATGTCTTTTCATATTATGCCAAATCTTAGGAATAACATTCTGAAAGTTGGGTTGCTAAAGGGTAAGTGCATCAGTTATTTTGCTAGATGTTGACAAATTGCCCTCCACAGAGCTTGTACCGTCTTCCATCCCAGAACTATATATGAGTGCCTATTTCCTCACTGCGTTGCAAAGGTCTGTATTGACTTTTAAATGTTAACCAATTGAATGATAAATGGTCTCCAATGCAGTTTTAATTTTGAAGTGTTTTATGATGAGTGAAGTTGGTCATTTTGTATCCATTTGAGAAATTTGTACCTCTTTCTCTTTGAACCCCCCGTTTATTTCTCTAACCTATTTTTTCTATACAGTTGGTCTTTCTTTTTCTATTTTTACTGACTCTCTTTATTTTTTCTTCCTTTTGAATTTATACTGACTCTCTTTAATATTGAAGTTTTTAACCCTTGGTTATATATTTCCCTCAATTAGTTAACTTTTGCCTTTTTTACAGTGTTTTTTTGGGGGGGACCTTGCTAAATGTTTTAGTGTCATTAATTTCTCTTTTTTCTCTTCTTATTTCTGGATTTTGAATTGTGATAAAATGTATTCCCAATTGGGGGTTATAAAGGACTAGTACTTGTATGAATTCCTATTTTTTTAATTTCAAATTTCAGGATCTTTGGAGAATTTGCTTTTTAAAGGATATGATAGATGCAAATTTATATTTTTCCATCTACATATATATGTTATTGCAACACTTCTGTTAGATGCTGGCATTTAAGAGAATTTACATTTTTATTACAATGGTTACTTTATACTAATATAAAATTACAATACGTAATTTTATACTAACATTATTTTCTCACTGTCTTCAGCTAGCTCTTTATTATCATTGCATAGTGACACCCCCACCAATGTACCCCATCAGTACATTGAAATTGGGGTACAACCCCCTCTTTTCTTTCATTCCTTCTTTCCAAATATGTGATTTGAAACAATAACTGCTTACTCTTAATAAACAGCCATAGAGAAATCAACAATTGTATTCTACTTCTCAAATGCTCGCCCAACACCACCCCTACTCCACTTTTGATGGTTATTCTTTGCCTAAATTGTTTGTCCTAGCACTCTAGCTACTTTTTTTTGGAAGTCATTATTTTTACTTGCAACAAGTTTGACAATTAAGCAGATTATTTCACCTTTATAATACATATCACACACACACACACACACACACACACACACACGAATGTTTTGGCAAACCTGTAACATGTAGTTAACATTTAGAAAGTCTGGGGATGGCACTCTATGTACTTTTATGGGTGAATTTAAAGAAATTCAAAAATGATGCTGCTTCTACTATCTTCCCAGGATTCTCTGTTTATTCTTTCTTGATTGATTCATGTTTTTGGTTTCTCTAATTCATTGGTTTATGAAGGAATAGGTTTTGCAAATTTGCAGAGATGCCTTGGTTAGTGCAATAGTTAAGGAATCTAAAGGCTGAAGCCAGCATAGACCCACACTAGAGGCATTAGCCCATTTCCTACATGACTTGAATGTTCTAGTGCATATTTATGTAAGTCAAAAAACAACTATTTTCTAAAGTTCAGAGTCTCTATGTATAAATTAAAAGTGCTTTTTGTAGTCTCATTTCAATACATGCTGGATTTCCAGGAATGCAGCTACCATGTCACTTGAAAGAAGATTACACTTTGTTTTGTTTAGAACTGCACCAAGAGTTTTCCATCATTTGATAAAATCGTGTCCCCAATGACAGTGCTACTCACAGTAGTAGAGTGACTAATACAACAAGGGTCAAGGGAGGGGCAGAGTCATTGTCACTGTCACATTCCCAGCAACCGTTCCTGACAGCCCCTCTGACCAGCCCATTTTGTTTTCTAATATAGCCATTCCCCTCAGTCACATATTGAGATTGTATTATTTGATGATAAATCTAATTTTCTTAATTTTATTTCTCCTCGTTGTTCTCCTTTAACTAAGGCATATTATGATGTTTTTAATTATGGGTGAAATCCCATTTCAGAAGGTTAGATACTACTAGATGTGCATTTCAATATATGTCAGGCAGTAAGGGTGAGATGGTTGAGAAGGATCCAGATGGTCCCAAAAGCCAAAGAACAGGGAGGGACATTTCACCCTAAGGCAAAAGCTGCACAAAACCCTGAGAGGAGGCTTCCTGTCACTGTTCTTGGAAGAACAAAGTCCTACAGAGAGAGGTGCTCACAGAAAGCTGACTCTCAACACTCCCTGAATGGAGGAGTGAGGAGAACTGAAATAATGATGCAGAAATTGTTGAGGAGCAATTATAGACAAGGAAAACATAGATTACCCACCAGCTGATAGTCAGATTGTGTCTTCTCATTTCATAAGATCCTAGTCATCCCTTAATTCAGGGAGGGCCATCAGTCATGTTTCATTCATCCTGTAAGCAAAGCTAATGGTCTTTATCAAGCACCTGGCTGTATGTGACACTGTGTTCAATATCACACAAGAAGAATGAAATGGACAAAATTAGTTTTGCAGCCTTTAAATATTCACATGTATACAAGACTTGAACATACAATGTTGAGTTAATCATCTTGATGTCTTGCTCCATAACTCTATATTGTATGAGAGTGAGTCTTAACAACACAAGCTATGTGATTTGAACTCATGTTGGCTTACTGGCTGGTATAGCTCTGTGTCATTCATTTCCCCTGGGTTACAAACACTGTAAGATAGTGGGAACATTCGACTGAGTAAGAAAAATGCTGTAAGATTCCAGTCATAAGTGGCTATATAAGTAGATCATGATGTTGTTGGTAAACGGACACACCAATGATGGATTATCAGTTTGCATTTACTGTGCGATTCCAGGTGTAGATCCCCAAGGACAACCCATTTTCAATGGCTTTGCCTTTGGAAGCAGTACAGTCCATTCACTTTATGATCTCCTCATAGTTTGCTGACAGCTAAAATTTATATAGCACAAACTCCTTGAAATACATGTCTAACTCACTTTTAGAAAAATGTTTCTACTGTGTTAGTGGTTTGCAATGAAATAATCCTCCATTTTGGGGAATGATGTGTTTCTAGGTATAATATGTGGCATATCATGTATTTCTCTACTTAGTTTTCTTCTAATTAGGGCTGAGGAGATACACACACACGCGCGCGTGAGCGCACACATACACACACACATCTATATCCTCAATGCAACCCCATAGAGAAGATATTAGAAACCATTGGGTTAAGATCTTTGCTTAAGATCATGTAACAAAGACTTGCTAAGCCCAGAATTTAACCCCAAGTCTGGCTAGCTCCATATCAGATATATATTGGCTATAATACATGGGTGGGTAACATTGTAGATATTCACTAAATGTCTAAAGAATTGAATTGCAAAATTAATCTGAGGACTCAATTAATTTGAAGGAGGTAGGGAAAGTCTAAAGGAAACACCTAGCAATGTAGGTAGAGATGGTACTTTGAACCAATTATCCACTTAGTAAACATCTATTCAAAACTTACTTCTACCATGTTTAATTCACTTTCAGCCGGGAACTTTTGGTTACAGCTGTACTCTAGCTAATACAGACTTAAATGTCAAACATCATAGTCATCTACATAATTTACTTTGACCATCAAACTTACACTTTAAGATAATCAATTTATATGTTAAATGTAAATTGCTTGAAAAGAGTGAGAGGTTCACTTAAGTGTCTAGTAACTGGGAAAGCTTGGATAAATCTAGCTTCGTTGATTTCTTTCCTTGGGAAGAAAAATGTTACCTCCTTTTACTGTCCTTGTATTTTCAACTCTGCATCCAGATATCCTTGTCTTTTTGTTTCAGCATCCAGAGCTCTACCTTTTTCAGCTATCTCATCCTGTTACCAACCCCACTCTCTAGGAAGAAGTACTTGATATCAGAGTAATACCTACCCTTTTGCAATGCAAGCTGAAGGAACTAGAATAGTGGGTAAAGATAATCCTTTTTGAAATCCACAGGTCTGGGCATATGTCAGACCATAACCCAGTTCCTGTTTCCCAACAAAAGCGGTTCAGGAAGGTCTACATATTGAACATTGACTTCCTATATCCTTAGCTGGTTTTCTTTCTACAACACATGAAACCCTATCACTTTCCCTGCTCTAAATTCCAGACTTCCCTGGACACATGCCAGATGAATTCGTCCCATTGATAAAGAACCTTCACAGTCTACTGAAAACTTTCTGTAATCTCCTTGGGTTGAACTGCCATAGGGTCATGGGGTTATTCTTTTTTATAACTTTTACATTTTACATTGTCTTATGAATCTATTTTTCTGTTTCTTTTGATGGCTTTATTGGGATTCAAACAATCAAAGATGATGCTCTCTCAAATCACACAAACAGAAGTCTAGTCTCAGGGATGGTGACTGCTAAAATATTGCTCCATATTAACTGCACGTTTTAATTTTCTTTCCCAAAATTTCTAGGAAATGAGGCATTTGCAGAGGTTAATTGATTTCATGTACGTGGGTGCCTTCCTGCTGCAAACCTGAATAAGTTGGACTGCAGAGTTTGGAATGAAGCAGAATTTAAGACACATTGATATAAGGATGTGGGTTGAAGGTATAATTAGTGAACATCATCAGTTCTGCCTCCACATTCAGCTGTCAGAGATCAGGGAAGACTTAGAGGCAGTGATGAATTCAGGTCCCCTCGGTCCAGCATACCTTAAGAACTAGGATTCAATAGAGGAAGGTGGGCTCCTGCTTTATCTCAGCCTCCCATGCTTCATGAACATATTACAGAACATTCTCTTCCCTCCTTTTAGAGAAATAAGAGGGAAAAATACTAAGGTCAGGGACCTTTGTTTTCATTCCCAAATCATTCATTCATCAAAAATCCTTGCTATAATTCTGGGCCTCCCTGATGGTGCAACAGGTTAAATCTCAGCCTATGAAGCTACCCAAAGCCACTGCCCCACAAGTTCGATCCCCAGCCAGGGAGATTCCCACATGGTGCAGCAGACCTCTCCTGCCTCGCCCGCTGCTCCCCTCAGCAGTGTATTTCAGTCAGTCTACCTGTTTTGCTCCCCAATCTGTCTCTGGTGAATCCTCTCACCACCCCACACCTCTGGCCTACACCCCAGTTCTTATATGCATAAACAAATAAATCTTTAAAAAAAATCCTTGCTATAATTCAGTAACTGTGCTGAGGATAAAAAGATAAGAATAAAGGATAAAAAGACGATGTCCCTTTCGTCATGTTTTTAACATACAAGTGGGGGGAATATACCACATGGAACACTAGCAGAATTGATATGACCTGTCACAGAGGTATAGGAAAAATGTGCTGGGAGGCAGCTCACAGAAGGCTTCAAAGAAGGTTTCACAAAAGTGGTGAACCCTGAGAATGAGTAAGATGCTGAACAGCCCAGCCTAGAAGTTGAGGACTGGAGGGAAACCAAGGCCCTCTGAAGCAAGGCTGCCCTAGTGCTTTCCACAATGATGAGGAAAACATTCTGCATCGGCACAGTCCAGTATGTGAGGCTGCTGAGCACCTGAAGGAATGTATAATGTGACCAAGGAGGAAGTGCAGGCTTAACTTTAGTAATCTTAATTAATTTATTATTTAAATCGCTGGTGGCTACCTTACTGGACAGCAAGCTTTAGATAAAAGAAACAGTATATGTAAAAGCAGAGAAATCTGAAAGCATGGCTCACCACCACAGAATAGCAGATGTTTGAGGAGATGGGCACTACATTTTGGCAGAAATGGTGGAAAGTGGGAGGTGATAGGATTGGAAATGTTGATGGAGGCTGATTACAAACGACCTTAAATATCACTAACATATCAAAGATGTTAGACTTTATCCTTCAGGTCTTTGGTGCCATAGAAACACTGCGGAAAAAACAGTGATAGGGAGGGTACAATCTTGATTTTAAATCACGTCATGGCTCAGGCTGGCACTTACAAGTAGGCAGTATTTGGAATCATACTGACTGTCCAGGATAAGGGAGTAAGAGCCCAGCTAGGACTGTGGGCAGATTTTCCTTCCCAGAATCAGTTCTGGGATTCAAAAAAAGAAAAGCACCAAAGCTTATTAGCTTTTTTTTTGCTACTTGACACTTCTCCCAACATACTTTTAAGCTCTTAATTACAATACAAAAACTTATTTTAAGTATTTTCCTAGGAAACAAACCCACTAAGAATATGGTGATCAATGCATCTGACAAGTGACTGATATCGAAGATCAACAAACTGCTCCTACAACTCAACAAAAAGACAAACAACCCTATCAAAATTAGGGCAGAAGAGCTAAACAGGAACTTCTCCAAAGGAGATACACAGATGGCCAACAGGCATATGAGAAAATGTCCATCATCACTTATCAGGGAAATGCAGATCAAAACCACAATGACATCCCACGTCACACCTGTGGGAATGGCTCATGTCAAAAAAAAAAAAAAAACAGAAACAACAAGTGCTGGCGAGAGTAGACAGTAAAAGGAACCCCCTCTTACTCTGCTGGTGGGAATGTAAACTGGTCCAGCCCCTATGGAAAGCTGTGTGGAGATTTCTTAAAAGATTGAAAATGGATCTGTCATGTGACCCAGTAATTCCACTCCTAGGTATCTACCCCCAAAACACAAAAACACTAATTCAAAAGGAAACCTGCACTGCTATATTTATTGAAGGATTATTTACAACAACCAAGATATGGAAACAACCTAAATACCCCAGAACAGATGAGTGAATCAAAAAGATGTGGCATAGGGCCTCCCTGGTAGTGCAGTGGTGAAGCGCTGCGCTGCGCTGTGGAGCTCTCCACAGCGGGGATGCGAGTTCAACGCCCGGCTGGGGAGATTCCCACATGGTGCGGCAGACCTCTCCTGCCTCGCCCATTGTTTCCCTCAGCAGTGTATTTCTGTCAACCTGCCTGTTCTGCTCCCCACTCTGTCTCTGGTGAACCCTCTTGCCACCCCATGCCTCTGGCCTGTACCCCAGCTTGTATGCATAATAAAATATTTTTTAATGTGGTATAAATACACAATGGATCAAAAAGTGATCAAAAAGATAAACTCATGCCATTTGCAGCAACATGGATGGAATTGGAAGGCATTGTCCTAAGTAAAATAACCCAGAAAGATAAATGCCAGATGGTTTAACTTATATGCAGAATCTAGAGAAACCAAACAAAGGATCAAAGACAAACTTTAATATCCACCCTTGAAAGTGATCATAGATCTGAGGCATCCCAGAGAGGAAGGGGGAGAAGAGGAGAAAAGGGGGGAAATTACAAGGAGAGTACAAGAGACTCTGGTGGAGGATATGTGTAGCTTGGTTGTGGAAGTGCTATGGTGAACACACCAGAAGGGAGAAAACCTAGACTGTGGAAAAAACTAACAAAGATGTAAAATAATGATAGCTCATTAAAAATAATAATAATAATAATAATAATATTAAAAGACTGGTTTCATCTCTAACCCTTACAGCTAGCCAAGTACTCATGATGTGTTAACATTAAATATTATTTGTTTTGTGGCTTATAGAAAGAATACTTTAAATTTATAACCATTCTTCTCCATTCCAAAATCAGTCTCTTAACTTTGAGGATATATTTTCTAGCTCTGATTTTCAAAGAATAAATTATAGACATGAAATAAAGTAGCAGCTTGGTTTGGAATAAATTTGTCATATATAAAAGCTTTACAAGAGTGCCCAGGGCTGAGTCACTAGAACCAGACTGCTCCAGAATGATTCCAATGCCAGTCTGCCCTTCCTAATGGAAGGCTCATTGGTGGGTTATATAACCATTCTCCACCCCAGCTTCCTGAAAGCTTGGAAATTGTACTTATATGAGTGCTGCAAGAATAACAGGAATTAACATATGAAACATTATCTCAGTTCTTGATCTGAGGTAAATGATCATCCATGTCAACCACTGTCATTATAAATCCAAACTTTCTCTGCTCTCCTCTCAGACCAAGACCTCCAAAGATCCTCAGAGAAACCCTGGGCTTGGCTTTACAATTAAAAAGGTCATTTGGATCATCCCTCTCTGTTACAGGTAAAGAACATGAGCATAATGCATAAGAAACACCTTATATTTGACTTGAAGGAAGAGCTTCCTGACATTGATGAATTTCACATGATTAACTTATTTTCTGACAAACAGTATGATTACTACTTCTAACAACAGATTTTAAAATGAAACTTCACAGGTCAGAATCAAGTACCATGATATCTTCAGGGATCTTATTTAAGAACAAAGCAGGTATGTTTGCCTGGAGACAGAGACAAGCTACAAATGACCAGAGGGGTAACTGAGTTCCCACTTTCCTACTAGTGGTATTCGACAAATCCTCTAATAAGCAAGTGGAGCAGGCTGAACATATTTTTGTGAATTCTTTAAAAACTAAAGTCAGACAAGTGATAACTGAGTTGATGTGTTTTGATGGTAACGGCATGTGCCAAAACTGAAGCTGAACTTTCTGCTTACACAACTAGGTGGTGTCATTCATGGAGATAAGACACACTTCATTCATGCAACAAGTAGTTAACGAGTATCTACAAAGTTCCTACCACTGATCTAATGAGGATGAAACAGCAGTGAGCTTGTCAAAGACCTTGCTAGCATTGAGCTTGAATTCAAGCTTGGAGGACAGATCCTAAATCAGTTCAGTTGGGGCAGGATGAATTAGAGAAAGCTCAAAGGGGAAGTGCCCGGATATTTCTATGGTTTAAAGTTAGAAATCTAGATTGTCAACAGAGATTGAGAGACATAGGCATATCAGTAGTTGTTGAGACAGTAGGAGAACATGAGATCCCCCCAGCAGAGAATATAAGGATAGAACCCTGAGGAATACCAGTATGAGGAAGGAGAGAAATCTCCTAAAGAAATTCAGAGAAGCAGATGCACAGTGGTGAGGGGTATAAAGAAGGGAGGGAGAAAGCCAAGGGCATCAAGTGCCACCAAGAAGTCAAGGACTAAGAAGCCTCCATGGATGCAGTGTCAGGACAGAGTGGACACACTGAGCCAATGAGGGATGACCCAGGCTGGACTGGGAGGTGAGGTGGCTGGGAAGGGAGTTTCAGGAAGCACTACATGGATATCTTTCCCAGAACATCTGCATTAGAAGACAACAGAAAGCTATAGAGACATGGTCACATTTCAATGTTCTGAGGGAAATAAGTGAGAAGAGAGAAAGAAATTGGAGGTGCACAACTGAAAGTAAATAGTCAATGGGCCAGGATTCAGAGGACAGATTCTGGAGTAGGAGTGAGGGACCAGCACTGGACCTGGAAAAATAATCACCTTCATTTTAAGAGAAGGGGAAGAGGAAGGACGCAGGTTTTCTGTCTGGCAGAGGAGGGAAGGCAAGTCTGCAGAGGTAAGAAGAGGACTTTCCCCTCTGTGCTCTGTTTTGACCATAGAGGAGTTGTGGATTCTCTGAAGGCCTTGAGGGGGAAGAGGCAGTCAGATTTGTCTTGAACTTGTGTGAATCTGGTGGCAGATTCAAGAACAGATTTGAAGGGAGCAAGACTTATAATGAGCTGACAAATTTGGAGGTCCCTGTTGTAATCTGACACAAGTCAAGGTTCTGAGCCAAGGTGGTCATGGAGAAGGGTGGAAAAGAGGGCTCAGAATCTAAATGAATGGAGTGTAGTGCAGGAAAGAAAAGAGAATCACGAATGAGCCACAGATGTCTGGCAAGTTCAAGATGGCGTCACTAAAAAGGCATGTTTACTGAGCATAATGCTTTCTAAAATGTATTTAGATTTGCAGGTGCTTTGCCTACTCTATCTTATTCTCACATCAACTCTGGGAGGCAGATATTATAACTCCCACTTTATAGCTACAGCAGCTTTTCCTTAATCACTGAGCTAGTAAGTGGCAGAATCCTGAGCTAAGCCCTGCTGAGAAGTCATCTGTGCTTAGGTGCTAAACGAAGCCAGGGGCACAGAAAAGATGGCCCAGGGGTGGTGTGCAGAGAAAAGAGAAAAGGGAAGCATTCCTGAGTGAAAAATAAATTCCAAAGAGTGAGAAAATAAAAGAAAGAGTCAGCCAACACCAAAGAAAGATTGCCCGCAGACTGGGACACGCCTCCTCACACTTGCTCCTCAGTCATCCTCGCTTGCCTGCTAACGGTCGGGTAGTTTATACTGGTCTGAGCTGTACATACGCTTGGTTATAGCACAAGTAAATTTCACACATAAATTAAAATCAGGCCACACAACTTTGAAGGTGACAAGATACGCCTCTGCCTGAAGAAGCAGTTGAGAACTAAGGCTCTTTCCTGCCTGGCTCCTGCCTTAATGGGCATCTGGTGCCACTTAGTCCTGGCACGTTGCAGGCTTCTCTCTCGGTGCACATTTCTCTCACCGGATTGCTTCCCTGGACTCAGAACTTCATCCTGAACTGGGCACTCCTTCCCTCAAGCTCCCTGCAGCTCTAGCACAAAGGAACATGTGATCTATAGCTGCTTTCTTTCTCTGCCGTTACAGCCACCAGGACCAACTCAGCCATTCTTTCCAGTGATTACATTAGTCCATGCTTTAGTCTTCCTTGTAATTAGCAAGGTTGCTGATGTTATTTCTTATGCTCTGTAAGAACATTCACAGCCATTCTTGAATTATAATCAGTTTTTGAAAAGAGCGTTATAAGCAGTTCCCTGCGGCTGTGCCTCCCGAGAACTGCAATGCAAGTGAATATGAATGAGTCTGAGGCTGATGAATTTCCTCTGGGCGAGTCGGGATGCATGCCAAGTGACAGCTCAAAGTCTGCTGGGAATGTTTCTGAATTCCAGTTGGAGCACACCTGAGCATGGTGGTAGCTGGGGTGATAGATAATTTGACCTGCGAAGCAGCTTAGCACTGCCTCATGAAACATGTTTGAGAGACTGTCTAACAGCGTTAAACCTTGTGACTTTGTGTTCTGTGGACCTGGAATGGCCTCATAAATCAGAGATGCTTGTTTCCGATCCCTCCCAGTCAAAGGAAAAAGAAAAAAATTCTAAATGTATTTGTGTAAGGTTGACCTACAAGTGTCTGAGAAATAGTATCTTTGTGAAATGTATACACACATATGTATAGGCTTCCAACACATCAGAAAGAAGATAGGACCATTTTCTTTTCTTTCTTGTATGATCAAGATGAATTTTCCATTTCAGAGTGATCTGCCTGCTCCACAGAGAAAGATCGCTCCTTCTAGAGCTGCCCCAGCAAGCTTGGGGCTGTGGCCTGTGTGTGGTGAGTGGCATGACGTCATCATACTGGCTGAAGCTGGGCCCCAGCTGGGCGATGCTGTCGGGGTTGACATGTGTGTGAAATGGCAGGCAGTCATCATTTAAATGGGGTTGGACAGACTGGCAAGCTGAAAATCCTTTAGGACACAGTGGAGTTTATGACAAGATTGGTATCTGATCAGAGTTTCACTTTATTGGCCCACCAAATGCAATGCTACTACAGCAGACATATTTAACTTGGGAAAATCTTGAGTGGCCTCTCCTCTCCTTCTTGATGTCCATTTAAACCTACTAACATAAGGGAATTTGAAAAATTGGGCATGGCTGAGCCCTTAACCCTAGACTCCCCTCCCCACCTATTGAACATTCAAATGACCACGCCCAGGAGCCAATTTTTAAATTTTTACATCTTACTCTACCTACCATTCTTTCCAGAATACCAAACATCCTAAGACATTTAATTTTTCTTTCCTGTGTTTGTTTTTATTTTTATCAGTGGATATAATCATTTCAAGAGAAGCTGTATAGCAAGTAGATTCTGCTACTGGATGCATGTATCTATACAACATGTATACATCTATATATGTATATGTGTGTACATACATTGCACACATATGCACTTACAGAAAAACACACTTAACTTGAAAAGACATCATAGCTTATTGAGTGTTCATTTTGCCACTGTCACTTTAGAATGGTAATGTCATCACAAATTAGCTGACTGGAGACTGCTTAGGCTATGTTTATAGATATGAACATAGTCAATTAACTCAGAAATAATATATATGCATATATTTTAGCTAATTATTTTTGTTATGTACAAGAAAAAACTATATTTTTTACATTTCAATTGATGGCATAATATCTTAACTTAAAATAGAAACTCTCTATGTTGTGTTTCAGAGTCCAATCAATCTATCCAAGGAAAATCCCAGTCCCTGGACTGGTGATAGCTCCCCAGCTTGTTAACATATCCCTCTGAGAAACTGCCCCCCAGAGAGACTGCAAAAAGAGACAAAGGATGAATTAGTCTTAAAAGAATGATTAGGGTACCCATAGGAGAAAAATCCAGTTGAACAGTATTTTTTTTAATACTATATTATATCTATTTCTTTATTTACTGAATAATCACTTACTGAGTGTCCTCCATGTGTTAGACACTATAGGATACAGAGACGGACAAGAGAGTGCCCCTACGGCAATGAACTAGTAAACTGTGCATAGTTAGCTGTGAGCTCAATGGAAATATACAATCATAGGCTTCCAGCCCTCCAGGAACTCAAACTCTGGTTAAATAATATGGCATGTCCTTGAATGACACAGGGGCAAAGGGCAATGGTTTGAATCATAAGTACTAGAGAAGGTATGAGAAGGTCCAGACCGATGGGGAGCAGGGCCGTGAAGGAGACCTCGTTAGGAGATGAGGCTTCAGCTGGACTTTGAAGCAGGAATCACTTGGACAGTAAAGAGAAGGGAGGTCACTTGAGGTTAAGAGCAGGCGATAGTAAGAACATTGAGGCAGGAGTGAACACCGTTAGTTTAGATGTCCGAGGGAGGTGGATATGCCTGAAATACATGGTGGAGAATCAGATGACGTTGGACAGGCAAGTTGGTAGCAAAAGAGAGACGCCTTCGTTGTTCTTGGTCAGAATCAATGGAAACATTTAGTAAACCTAAATCAAAACTTCACAAATCTCTGTGACTTTCCTGCTTTGTGAATATTACATCGCATTTTTATTTCTAAGTAACGGTTTCAGACAAACATAGAGAAGCATTTAAAAAATCAAATCAACCCTATTTACTTTACTATGAAAAATGTAAGGAGAAAAACATCTGACAACAATGGCTAAAGTGACATGGACTTTAATGAAATTCTCTCTCCTTTGTGTTCATTAATCCCTGTTTTTATAAATAGGCGGGCACAATTCAACTCAAGAATAATTATGAGCTTCTGTAGAAATATTGTAGGGTGCCATTTGATTAAATTCCCACCCACCACAACTCCACACCCTCTGGTAATAATGACTTCCAACTTCTCCATGCTGGTGTTTCTCAGTACAGAAAGGAAATTGAAAATGAAACACTAAAGCTTGAACAACAACAACTAAAGATTTGGGGAGAAAGCCTAGACTGTCAAAACTAAAAAGGATGTAAAGCAATGGTGCTTTATTAAAATAAGTGAATCATAAAATCCAGAGGAGATAAAAAAAATATTTGAACTCTCTGAAATGAGTATTCCAGGAGAGTCCAAGAAAATGAGTTCAAGCACTTCATTTTATTTGCAAAACTACTAGCAATATGACTGCTTCAGAGCTAGACATCTTGGGGTGGGGATAGGGTTAGATTTCTGATGATTAGAAAACTATTTACTTTTTTAACTAATTCTCTGTGTTGTTTTTTCATTTAACTCATATTTTGTGCAAAATATTTGACTTAAACAATAAATTTCATTAAAAGCCAACTTGGTAAAATTAGGCCATAGTGCTTTTGTGTTGTACAATATTCAAAGATATTAATGTTAATAATAGCATTTTTTAATGAAAGTTGAACAAGTTCCAGCTGCTCTAAGCATTTCATTATGTGTTAGCTCATTTAACCCTCCCAACCATCCTATGAGTTATCTTTTGCCATTTTATAAAGAAACTGAAGTTTAAAGAAGTTAAGAACACTTTACCCACCAGTGAGGGCTGTAAAATCAACCAAACCACCACAAACCTTGCAAAGGCATCTGAATAGTCTATGGGAAACCCTGCCTTTGTTCTGTGACCTTTAAAATTTAATTCTCAAAATATTAAAAACTCTGTAACTGTCAGTTAAAAAGTGTCTATAGAAAATAATTTATTTAGCATACTATAATTTAAGAAAAGCATGTTATTTCTTGAAAAATTATCAAAAGGCATTTGAACAGTGTTTGCCCTCTTGTCATATAATTTATGGTACAGAGTACCTTTTCTCTGCCTTGCAAATGGTCATGTTGTTGTCTATATTTGGATAAACTTCCAGCATTTCACTCTTTTCTCTTCCAATGTTGTAAAATATCTGAGTCCCCTTAATGTGAAGTTTATTGCTGACATCACTTCCTCTCGGATATTTTCATCCTTTTTGTCACAGGATTCTTGGCTGCCTATTTGAAGGGTATACAGTGGTTCAACTCCGTATTCACAAGGTTAGTTATTTCTTCTAAAACTCCACTTATGCTCAATTAAAATTTCATTTCCAGCAGTATCTTTTCTTTTTCTTCGCTGTACTTTCATCTTTGATTGTCAATTCTCTATTCTGATTCTTCATTTTTGTAAAACTTTATCCCTGGGCCCAAGAAGACAACACCACTCCACAATTTACTGTCTGCCTCCAAAGTGACAAAATGGAGACAAACTTTGAAAGAAGTGATATGACTGGATATTGATGATGATGCCTGTCTGTTATTTACACAGTGATCTGTGGGCTCAACAGCTGGCAGTGAAGTTTGTGCTTTATACAAGTATTTATGAGAGTCAATATGCTGTGGTGATTGAAATCTTATGTATGTTGTTGAAGGACTAGTATGAACTAAATTGTGCTAACTTAACACTTTTTGTTCCGCTCACGTATTCACGTATTCATGTGTTCATCTAGTCTCCGGTTTTTCACACCGCGGTGGATTTATTTGGAACTATTAGGAGCTATTTCTTTGATCGTACTCAGTCTAGAAGCTTTAATCTCTATGCATTTAAAATTTCATTAAAATATATCCAGTAGTTCAGGAGCTGTGTGTGTTTTACTGAATGCTTATACCATTCATGCGGTGGCACAGAAAATAGCCGGCACAAGAAGTGTTAAATTCCTGCATCAGAACTGGGCCTACAATTGTTTACATTGGTTCAGACAGCAGTGCCAAGGCCAAGATTTGTATTAAGTCTCATGCCTCGGCTAACCAGTTATTGGTCTAGAAATGCGTGTCTCCCCAGAGAAAGAAAACATCTCTTTTTTCTGGAGAAGATATGGGAGAAAGAGAGATGGAGAGGAGGAAGAGAGACTAAAGGAAGAAAGAAGTGCGGAAGTGGGGGAAGAAATGAATGAAGGGAAGAGAAAGAGAAAAAGTGGGTAGAAGGGAAAGGAAGAAGAGGAGGAAGAAGCCAGCAAAGTGCCTGCTGATGCGAGTGAACAAACCACAGAGGCAAGAGCAAAGGCATCCAACAAAGAGAAGGAAATAGTTTCCCAGCACAGTGACTCTGTGGCCAGAGGAAATGCCAGCATGTTGCTACTTACGACTATTCCCTGCCCACTTTTCCTTGTCTAAATTCTGAGCTCCCCCATGACTAAAATGGAGCCATTTTCTTCACTTTGTGCCAAGATAATACCTGACTGAAAAATACTTATTACTGGGCCTCCCTGGTGACGCAGCGGTTAAGTGCTGCACTGTGGAGCTGTCAGCAGCGGCGACACAAGTTCAACGTCCAGCCAGGGAGATTCCCACATGGTACGGCAGACCTCTCCTGCCTCGCCCGCTGCTCCCCTCAGCAGTGTTATTTCCATCTATCTGCCTGTTCTGCTCCCCGCTTTGTCTCTGGTGAACCCTCTTGCTGCCCCACTCCTCTGGCCTGTACCCCAGCTTGTATGCATGAAAAAATAAGTCTTCAAAAAAATACTTATTACTGAATGAGCTTTAAAATTATAATGCTAACAGGGCACTTAAAATGATTCTTGTGTTATTTAATAATGGATATAAGAATAAAAGTATTCAGTGTAACATATTCGTCTCATCCCCGCCAAAATAAACTCTCCATGACTTAATAGGCAAAGATAAAATTTGAATCAAAGAAAATCAACAGACCAGGGCCTCCCTGGTGGCGCAACGAGTTAAGCACACCATTATGAAGCTATCCAGAGCCACTACAGCACGAGTTCGATACCCGGCCAAGGAGATTTCCACGTGGCGCAGCAGACCTCTCCTGTCTCGCCCACTGCTCCCCTCAGCAGTGTATTTCAGCAGATCTGCCTGTTCTGCTCCCCACTCTGTCTCTGGTGAATCCTCTCACCACCCCAGACCTCTGGCCTACACCCCAGCTTGTATGCATAAATAAATAAATCTTTAAAAAAAAAAAGAAAATCAACAGACCATGGGACTAAAAAAAATATATCCCTCTTTAGGGGAATGTCATTATTGTAAACAAGAAACAATCAACAGATTCCCTTGTATAAATATTTAAAGACCTGATACAATAAAGATTAACATAACTCAAAAACAAAAAGACTAAGAAAATACTTGCAGCAAACCTGAAGGCTCATAAAAATTGACAAGAAAAGCATCTAGACCCAAAGGATAAAAAAACAAAGGATATGAAAAGACAATTCACATAAGAGGAAACACAATTGCTAACCATATTAGGAAGAGTCTCTGAAACTATCAAAAATATAAGCAGAAACAGAATATTATTTCTCACATGATATATGAACAACTATTATAAGTGAAAATCTATAATCCTGATCACAATATTTTAAAACTAGTATCCAATACAACAATAGGCCAATTTAAATGTGTTTAACCTTGTGAAAAGTAATTTGAAAATGTATTCTATAGAATTTTTTAAAGTTCATGTGATTTGCCCCAGTAAAATTACTCATAAGAATATCTTAAGGACTAAAGGACGTTAAAAATAAAATGTAGGCATGAAAGTATTACTGAAAAGATAGAAATGAAAGCAGCAACTATAGAACTATATGAAATATTACTCAGCCATCATAAAATTAATGAAAAAATAAGAAAAATGTCCATAATAAATAATAAAATCATTGAAGAAAATACAAAGTTTTATAAGTGCCATTCTAAATCTACAATCTAAATCTACATGCCAGTCTAAATATGTCGGCATAGAAATATAAAGCAGAAAGTGATATAAACAGTAAAACATAGATTTTTTAAGACTCCCATAATTTTTACAGATATGTTGTGAAATGCATTAAAAACAGTAAACTTTGACATCATACACCTTAGTGTAGTGAGATCGATCTTGCCAGAAGCAGACAAGCACCAAGGAATTGAGGAAATAGGAACCAAGCAAATGATTAAGTGAAACAGATCTCAAGGCAAAGGTATAGCCACGGAATACAATCCATCATAAAAATGTTCTCTTCAGCTCTATCAAAATAATCTGAATATCGAAAGACAAAGACCTAAATTAGACCCCAGATAAAAATGGAAGAGATTCTGTTTTGAAAACTTTCTAAGTGTACACATATTAAAAATATCCCCCAAAGAACATTATTTTTAATGACCATATTAAAGCAATTGAAAACTCCAGCTCATGCCTTTCATGACTGAATTAGTCATTTCAAACAGATTTTTTCATTTTGCCTCAAATTAAACTCTGTTACTAACAACCAATCACGCTATTTCCTCCTGATAATCATATAAGTACCAAATAAAAATGGTTATACGGCTTGATGGCGCCTGCCCAGATCACCTACTTGCTGGCTTAGTAATTAATGGAAATGAAATGCATGGAACCACCACATAAAAATATCCCAAGACACATTATGTTTGCAATCAATTGTTTTATTATCCCCAGTGCCTTAGAGTTTTGTGTTATTAACACCAATATATTTTCATCAGCTGCATCAATAAGGACGTGTTATAATGAATGTTTCATGCTCAGTCTTGAGGATAATAGAAAAACTGACAGCTTAAAAAAACGGCTGGAGTGCCTTCTGCTCTGAGCTAAGTCACGACAGCTCGGGTTGTGCTCCTGCAGCCCCTCCCTCCCTTCACAGCTCAGTGGGAGGGTCCAGGAAGAAGAGGCTCGCCCCTGACCTTCCCTTCGGGATGGCAGGCCAGAGGGCTGCTTCTCTGGAGGTCACAGCTGAGCCTGGCAAGGGTCCCAGCCAAGGGGTTCACAGGCAGCTTATATAAGAAGGAGGCTCTGGAGGCAGCTCTTCCTGTGCCTCAGGCAGGGTGAGACAATGTCCCCTCCCTGGCTCTTCTCATCTCCTCTCCCTGGGGGGACGGCTCAGAGGCAAGGCAGCCACCAGCAGCCAGTGGAGCCTGCTGGAGAAACAGAACGGTGGCCTGTCCTGCAGAGTGTGCCCAGGCAAGAGGAGGAGGAGCCTGTGGGAGGCACCCAGCCCTGGCAGGAGCTGGGCAGAAGAAAAGATGGGGGAAGGGAAGGCCCAGGAAGAGACGAACTGTGCAAATCATTCATGCAGCGGTGGGTAAAGCCACGTTTCCATCCAGCTCCCCAGATGGGCAGTGGCTAAAAGGAGGCGGGGCACACACAAGGATACACATGCAGTCAATATGGGAGCACACAAACATACACACTGACCCATGCGTGTAACTCCTGGCCTTGACTGTGCCTGTGTGAGTGTGAGTGTATACATATACACTTATATACATATAGAGTATATGTTTGAGATATATACCTAGGTTAAGATCTACACCTACTGTTGAGCTATGACAAAAAAAATAAAGCACAGTAGGGAAAAAGAGAAGATGGTGTTGCTATTTTACATAAAATCATCATGGAAGGCAGTTCTGAGGAGGTAATATTTGAATGAGGTGAGTGGGTGAGATATGTGAAATGGCTTAGCAATTACTAGGGATGGAATACATGGAACAACCACATTAAAACTGTCTGGTGAAGAGCATCCCAGCATGAGGGAACAGAGGTGGCAGGTGCTCGGCGTGGCAAAGGAAGAGCGTGAAGACCAGTGTGACAGAGATGGAGGTAGGAGAAGCAGCGGCACTGGATCCCATGGAGTCTCACAGACATTAGTAAAAGCCTTTTCAGAGACAGCACTGGCTGCTGTGTGAAGCAGAATATGTGGCATAAGGGACAAGTGATGAGACAAGAGGATGGGCGTGGAAGCATCGTGGTATCACACAGGAGAGGTGATGCTGGTTTGGACTGAGGCAGTAGCAGGGGGGTTAGATTCTCATTATAGTCTGAACATACAAATTACAGGATTTGCTGAGGGGCTAAAACTGAGGTGTGAGAAAAAGGGCAGTGAAGACAGTCAAGGTTTGTAATGTAACCAAGTGAATGGTGATGCCATTTTACTGAGATGATGGAGGGAGAATTGGGAGCATGGGGAAGAAGACTAGGAATCACCACCTCAGTTTTAGGTAAATGAAGCTGGAATGCTAACTGGACATCCAAAGTTTGGCCATTTTTCAGGATAAACACATTTGGAATTCAGGGGAAAAGTCAAGATTAAGGGTTCATATTTGGAAACCATTAAGTAGGAGAGTATTGGTAGAAATGGGCCTGGATATTATCATTTAGGAAGTAAAAGCAGATAAGCAGAGCCCTGAGGAAGGAGCCTTAATCCACCAGACCACACCTAAAGGTTGGGAAGGAGAGAGTTTCAACAAAGGACTGGCCAGTGACACAGGAAGAAACCAAAAGCATATGTCCCACCCAGACACCAAGTGAAGAAAGTGTTTGAAAGGAGAGAGCGTACCAATTATGTCGCGAGCCTTTTAGATGGGGGATGAGAACTGAACTTTGGATGAGCAGCAAAGGTGAGGTGGTGGGGGCAAAAGAGTGGGAGACTGGAAGGAAAGGAGAGTACACAGCGAATGTGGACTATCTGGTGAGAATCTGTGCAGCAAAGGAGAGCAGAGACGAAGTGAATAGCCAGAGAGGAATGTTTGGTCCAGAAGAGATTTTTTAAGACAGGAGATAATCATAAAATATTTGGTTACTAATAGGAAAGAATAAGTAGTCCAGGGAACTGGTATCCAAGAGAAAGGAGAGAGTTAAAGGAACAAAGATGACAGGGGATGGCTCGCTCTAGGGCACAGGAAGACGGGCTTGAGTCAAGCTCGTTCCTCCACAGAAACTGCAGCAAAGGAAAACTACCCTGGCCCCGGAGCATGGCGCTGGGGAGACAGAAGGCGGTGCATTGAGGGAATGAGGAGTAGCTTCACTAGACTGAAGCCAACAATTTAAAGACAAGTGTTGAATGAAGGAATAACACCTTCAGTTAATCAGCTCGAAAGGAGTTGTGAGATGCTGATCATTATGATAAAGACTTGGATTTGAAAGAACTGCCTGCAGCAATCTTTCAATGTGCTTGATGCCAAAGTAGCAGATATGGAATAATGTACCACCTCCCAACTGCTTAGCACACGCCATGTGCCAGGCATTACTGGGAGCATTTACATATACTAGCCGTTTCCTCCTCACCACAAGTCTAGGAGGTAAGCAGCGACACAAATCTCCTTTTGCTAATGAGGAAGTTGAGACACGCAGAGGCACACACTTGTCTAAGGTCATGCAGCCCACCAAGGGCAGAGCTGGGATTTTGATGCCGGGAGTGCGCTTTGAGAGCCCATGCGCTCAGCCCTTGCTACTCTGTCCTTCTAAGCAGCGGTCTGAAGTATAAGTGCTATTAAACTTCTGTTCAAAGTCATGCTTCTTAAAAGGTGTTCCTTTGCCTGATGACCTGTGTTAGGTCCTGGGTAAGAGTGTGCTGGGAGAAGAGCAGGTGGGGGTCACTTGGAAGAGGTATATGGCTCTAGAGCAACCTTGAAATGGATTGGAATGGATTGGGAAGATGGGCCCATTCACTCAGGCAACCCTGGCAACCAGGAAATGTAAACTGGTTCCACTCTGCAGATCCAGTCAGTGTCCTTGAATAACATTAAAAGCAGAGGCTGTTCCTCTCCAGGGCACACAGTTCTCTGTGGAGCATTTTGGGAGTTGCAAGGAGCATCTCCAAGCCAGTATAGTGGCCTGCCATCAGCCTTGGATTCAGCAAAATTTGAAAACTGTGTCTTGCATGTCAGAACTCCTCAGCAAAAACAAATGGCTTATTTTTGAATACCTTTCAAATCCTCCAATATGTCTCCCAAAGAAGGCACATCTGCTTCAGGAAACTACAAATGAGGACAGAACTAAGGAAAAAGAGATTTTTATAGAATTGTTTTCACAACATTGACTGTTTTTCAGCTGGGAGGAATGATTTAGTACGCAAATTTGTTTCAGCACAAATTATAAGCTGATGGAAAATCAGTTTATCCTCACCTCCATTAATTGTGCAGAGAATACTGTTAGGAAGGGGGCCCAGAGATCAGCCTGCTGCTCCGTGTCGATCCGGCTCTGGCTTGGGTTACGCAGGAACAGGAAGTGTCAGGGTCCAGTCCTTGGTGATCATGCAGATAGTGATGGGAAACCAAACTCACCGAGGAAAACTATGACAAGGAAAGTGGCTGGACTTTAATCGCTAACCTGGGTGATATCAACTGTCTACCCAATTTGCTCAGAAGACTCCCACAGAGAAGACGCTTTTACTGAGAGACACTATTCACACAGTTAGTGATTTGTTCTGCAGTCATAATCTAGGCTGAAATACAAATTGTATGAATGAGAAAAAACACCCATTCCAGAGACTGTGAAATACGTTCTCTCTCTTTATGCTCACGTAGTCACCACTCAGCACAGATCCCCAAACTTCCCCACACTACAGGAATGAGCCAGCTTCCATAGGCACTTAATTGTCTCTCTCAATAGAATAAGCTTCAATTTCCCATTTTTTTCCTCTTTCTGGAATCTTCTACAGCCCCTACCTACTTTACCCTGATGCAGTGGCTTCCAGTCTTAATTCAATTTTCTGTGTATTTGTTTAATTAAATTGAACCACCTACAGAGAATCCACGAGAGAGCATGCCAGCTATTCCAGAGAGCACAAGGCTGTCCAAGTTAGTATCTAGCAGAGAACATCACAGAGAACAGGGGGCCAGGAAGAGACGTGACTTAGAACTACACAAAGGCACACAGTGGGGGAGACCCATCTGCAGGCTCTGGGATGGAGTCCAGTGCAGCAAGAAGATGATGGTACCCTAAGGAAAGGCAGGGGACAAGGAAACTCTGGCCAGGTGAGCCCCCAGGACTGAGAGGGCCACAGAATAACAAGTATCCAACAGAGGGGAAGGGGCACAAAGGAATTCCAGAACAGGTGATGATAAGATCTCAGAGCTGTCAGGAGCAAGGGTGGGAGGCAGGGGGCCTGAGCCTCAGGGCAGAGCCCCAGGGCACCCACAGGTGGGGATGCTCTGCCTGGTGAGTCTGGGTGCTGACCAGGGAACAGCAGAGAAACCCAGGGAGCTAGGACAGAACTGTGGGGAAGGCTGTATGTAGGAGGTTGTAAGAACCAGGAAAGCATAAGCAGAGGCAATGGAGAAGACTCGGGACATGGCGGCAACACTGAAGCCAAACAGAGGGGGCAGTTTCCAGGCAGAGGAGTTGGTCACCAGAAAGAGCAAGGAGATCAGACAGAAAGAGGCAGTGGAGACCAATTAGGAAGTTGTTGGAAAAGTGGATGGCCTGGGGGAGGGTTGGCTAACGCAGTGTCTGTGCCTCTGCTGGGCAATCCAGCAGGTTTGTGGGAAGGGCATCTTTGTGGCCAATGTCACACTTATCCAAGATGAGTCACATTTTCTTCTCGAGAGTCAGCTCACATGACTCCCAAATGTATGAATGTAAGTCATTTTAAATTTTGACAGCTACTCATTTCAAGAGACTGGCACTCCTTTCCAAACAGAATGGGATTTTTTTTTCCCCTAATCTTGCTATTATGAGAGCTCAAAGTCACTCACTGAATTTAGTGCTTTTCTGTGATCGATTATTCTATAACAGAGAGATGTCTATGTTTCCATTTGGAGCTACTATAAGAGTAAGACTTGCACAACAGCCCTGGGGACAGCTGGGGGGCTGCATGCAGCCAGAGTCCGGGTGGTGGGCTGATCCGCCACCCCCCAGGGGAGTCACATGGCATGACATTCTTCAGTTTACTCCCAGGAGCCTTCCGGGTGTCAAAGACGTCTTGCCAGTAACAACTCATGTTGCACCTGTTTTAAAATTTGGAAACTCTGAGTTTAGAACCTCGCCCCTTTACTGTCTAGCTGTGTGATTTCAGGCAAAATCTCTTAAGCATGTCTGTGAGCCTCAGTTTCCTCATCTGCAAACAGGGATGAGAAACAAATCCCAGCTTGCAGGTGGGGTTTACGGCTCCTGCACTTGAAATCGCTGGCCCAGCAGACACTCAGGACATGGAAGCACCACCACGATTGCCAACAAGCCCATCTTCACCTCCGCAGCCTCAGCAAATGCACCCTCCAGTAAAGTCCCACATCACAGGCTGGGAGACGTGAGGGAGTTAACGCTCAGCTGAGGGCTGCCTTTCCTTTAAAAGGGATGGAGTGAGTGGAGAAGGCAGCTGAATGCTGAGCTCACCTACAGAAAACACAGGAGGGAAGCACAGCTCAGCGACCCACGGGCCAAATCTGAGAGGAGGGTCTTTGTTTTGATACTTCCATCCTAGGGCTTAAAAACAATTCAAGAAAGGAAGAACAAAAGCCTTCCACTACTAAACCATTAGAGGGGACCTATGTGAGGGGGAAGATGACTCCCACATAAAGTGAGGAAAATGGAAAATTAAAGGAGTTAAAGTATGAAATGCAACCCACAGAAAAGAGAATGAAATCTCCAAACGCCTTTTAGGGTCGAACACAACCTACCACCAAGGCAAGAATTATGTGCATGTGTTCTGCTTTTCTTGGCCAAGAACAAGCTGCAGGGGCATAATTTGCTGAAAGAAAAGGTGTGATTTTGAAAGCTGACCCTATGAGGGCATTTGCTCCAGTGTTTCATCTGCACCCTCTGAGGGGGACCAGTATCCTTCACTGTAAATGCCTGAGTGGGGGTGGTGCATCTTCTGGCTTTGGGGCCTGGAGAGCCAGCTCTGTTCCCCACAGCTTAAGTGGGGGCCAGGGCGGCAAGTGGCAGTCAGCTGGATTGAAAAAGCCTAGTTTGGAGTCTAGCATCCTTTGGCCTTGGGGGATGTTGGCTGAAACAGTCCCGAGCAAAACTGGTGAACGCCTTTGGCCGTGGAGGATGAATGTGAAAGGAAAACCATGAAGGAGAAAGGGAGAGATTACAGAAGAAATCACACTGGTCAACAATTTTTTACAAAAGTCATGTTACTAAATAAAATTAGTCATTTCCTATCAATTTGTATGTGCTCAACACGAATAGGACAGTCAAATTCTAATTTTGGCTCTAGGTTTTTTTCGTAATCTGCAATAAATTGATCATGAAATGCATGCCAATAGTAATAGGCTTATGGTTAATACATGTAAAAAATCAAGTCATAGACTACTTCTTAAATTTCTTCGCTTGTCTCTTGTACAGCTGTTCAGGAATAGAATGGATGGAAGACGGTTTCCATTGTGCAAAAGCACAGCCTTAAGACTCAGTTTCGAAGAATCTAGAAATAGTGTCCATTCTTGTGGGTCATGAGTGATTTCTAAGGCATGCATGAGGCCCTCAATATTGGAACAGAATGCCAGAGTCTTTTCCTTTCTGAAGAAAGGCTCCAACTGCTGGTGGCGCTTTTGATAGAAAGTGATTGTGACACATTCTTCTAGAAGATTGCATTGTTGGGGTCTTGATCCTAGCAATTCGCCCTGTTCTTGGATAAGTCCAAATCACGAACCAGGTCACTGAGTTCTTCCTGTGTTACTCTGTGTGGGGTTGATGATGTACCACAGTGAAAATCTGGATCACTGCATGCTGATGGGACAGGAGAAGAACAGGTCAGCTCACCCTTGTCCTCATCAGATGAATCAAGAGAATATTCTGCTGGAGGTTCTGGAATAGGAAGTTCCTCACCATGTGGAACTGGTCTCAATGCAGATGGAATGTTTGGGCAGACTATTCTCAACTTCATTTGCTTCAGAAAGAGAAGGAACCAAGCAGAAGTAACAGCTTTTTATGTGGTTGCTTGGCTCTCTCCACACCATGGGGACTGCAAATGGCATTCATGGCCTTTTGCCATTTAATCACTGTGAAAGCTGTGTTGTACATGTGGCACAGCATATATGCGGGGCCCAAGGCTTGTCTTAGTCACCAACCTTGCATCTGAAGTAAAGATAAGCCCTCTTCACTTGAGAAGTGATGCTTTTCTCTTGGTTGGCTAATGTAACTTCCCCACAAATAGAGCAGAAATTGTCCACGCTATTAACGCACTTTCGAGGCATGACTGTTCTGTATTGTGCCTAAATGGATAAAATCATAACAGTTCTATGGAACAGTAGCTTAACTGGTCTTGCACAAAGTCTGAAATATTTTCAATGCTCAACTTTTCCGACAGGGCTTTCTAGAGTGCACTGCTGACGTCAGCTTACTTAAGCAGCCGCCTGGCAGTAGTATTGCATTGCATCAGAAAATGATGCAATCAACTCTGGATGATGTGTGCATGATGGTATTATGCAATGCAATGCAATATGACATCATTCTAGGATGATTTAGGATGTTGTTGCAGTCCTACGGGTTAAATTTACACGGTGAAACATATAAAATGAATTATATGAAATATCTTCAAAACGAGAGCTAATAAAAAATTTTCAGGGTTATATTCATGTTCAGCACACCAAGATACTACAGATTCGGGCATTTTTAAGTCAGTAATGGTCTCACACTGACCAGTGTTATTTGAGTGATTTGGTCACAAATTAAAAAAACCTATTTGTGTTAGGTTATACTGGGGGGAGCTGAACACAGTCCAAGGAAGGGCCACATCAGGGCAACATCTCAGCGTGGGCAGCACTACAGCTGGTCTCTATGGGCCTTCCTGCTGGACAGGCCCCCCAGCCCTCAGTGCCTGGTGTTGGAGTCGGGTTGAGTGCTGATCTGCTTGGGCACTGTGTGGGGAGCAGGGGGCAAGAAGAGACCTGGTGGATCAGGGATCTTCCCTGAGGGGAGGCAGTTCCCACAGAACAGTGGTGAGTGCTTGTCCACCACATAAGAAAATGGAGAAAGTGAAAAGTCAAAGAGGAATCTTCCCTTGACAAGGCGACATGGACTTTTTATCTAAAAAGGCACTTAAGAGACAAAGAAAATGGAAAAGACCCAAATGTTCACCCATATATGCAGCAACAAAACATACATACACACACACACACACACACACACAGAGAGAGAGAGAGAGAGAGAGAGAGAGAGAGAGAGAGAGAATATTAATTAGCCTTAAATAGGAAATTCTGACATATGCCACTATGTGGATGAACCTTGATGACATTATGCTAAACAAAGTAAACCAGACATGTAAGGACAAAGACTGTTCAACTCCACAGTCAAATTCAGAGAGAGAGAAAGCACGATGGGCTTCTAGGGGCTTGGGGCGAGGGGACAATAAGGAGTTATGCTTAATGTGAATACAAGTCTATCTTAGGAAGATGAGAAAGTCCTGGAGCTGGATGGTGATGATGGTCACACAGCAATGCAAATGTGCTTTTAACTTACCCAAGCTCCCGTCAGCAAGCTCAAGGTCCAGTGTCTGAAGCCTGGATGTTTTCTTTGAGGCTGTGCCGATCTCCGTGTACACAAATACTGCGAACATGCCAGTACATGAGTGTACTGAAGAGGAAAGCTTGCAGCGTATTTACAACAGCTAGGACATGGAAGCAGCTGCATGCCCGTCCACAGACTGGATCAAGAAGGCATGGTCTGTCCACACCATGGGATGCTACTCGTCCAAAAGGAAAGATGAAATGCTGCATTTTACAGCATGATGAGAGGAGCTCAAGGGGATGATGTGCGCTGAAGCAAATTAAAAGAACAAGGCAAATATTGGGTATTTACATAGCAGAGGATTCAACAAAATATAATACAAAAACTAGTGGTCAGTAATAAGCAAATTGAGGGCTCTGAGGTTACAAGAGTGGGAGAACAGGGCTGAAAGGGATGAGGGTGGGGAAAAATAAAAGCAGGTGCCAAAAAAAAAAATGCTATGACATTTCCATTGGGAGGTTTGCTGGGAGGGAAGCCCGGCAACGACAACAGCAACACAGGGCTACAATGAACCCCAGTTTGGCTGCCAAAGGGAGGTTTTCTGAAATAGTCTGAGAAACTATCAGTATTTAGCAAAGGTTCCAGTTGCACTACAAGCATTTCTGAGGTTTACCTTGGAATACCACCCTCATTCAGCGGGTGGGTTGAATAATGACTGGTGCTTTGCCAGCTGGTATGGCTAGAGCAATTGATGGTCTGAGCAACTGGAGGCTGATCCATCCATTCATTAACTCCGAACTACAGAGTTCCCAGTCTCATCTCTGAACTGAGGCATTTTAAATAGATGGCAGATTCCCCTAGCTCTGCAAACTGCCATAGTTAGAGCCCCTCCCTCCCAAATGCTCACACTTCCTTCTTTTGATGTCAATGATAGTTCCATCCCCCCTCCCAAAGTCTACTGTAGAGGAGGAAGAGGAAAAATGAGGCCATTATGACATTTCTTTTTGTCCTTCATCTGCCTCCTTTGTGTCATTCTGCCGGTGCCAATGGGGAGGCCTCCCCTCCACCAGTTCTGTCAAATTCATATTTCTTCAAGCTCAGGTTCCAAACAGCCCGTAGGTGTTCCTTCCCCCTACGCACGTCACCCATCTCTTAGTAACTATGCTCAGTTCTGGTTCCTTCCCCTAAATGGCTAATAAAAGATCCAAGATGCAAGAAATCTTCTGAGAGACCAGCCCTGCACCTGCGTCAGCTATACTTAGCTCTCAGGACTTTGTGAGCTGTTAGCATCAGCACATGTCTCCAGCCCTGCTGCACTGGAGGCCAGTAGGTCCTGATCCAGATGTACAGCAGAATCAGCTGGGGAAATGCTCACGCAAATGGTCATCACCCCAAGTCCCCTGAATCAGAATCTCTGGATAAGTCCCGTGGGCACTGGTTGATGATAGTCTGTTGGGGCTTCTAACTAGAATCAGCACTGCTGACCGCTGTCCAAGGTCCTTGTTACTCCAAAGGCACCGCACACACTTTGGTTCTGCTGATCTTGTCTTTTTAGCAAGACTGCCCAGAGGAGAGAAGCAGTGCATGGACTCCCCCTTCTTAGGGGAGGGCCATTCCTCTTGTCACTCTGGAAGAAAGGATTTGGAGACTGGTTTCCTTGAGTAGCCCCACTGGAGGTCTTTTCAGCTTGTCCAAAAAGTTCTAGAATTCTTCCTTTTCTGTAGTCTCCTTTAAGCCTGAGCATTTAATTGAACATTCATGGTTATAGATCTAAGTGTTAAGTACCTGGGAGATTATCAATGTCCACTGACCTGTCTAGCGTCACTTTCCTGGGTTTGAACTAACTCTGCCACTTCATGCATAATTGTCGGCAGATCATTACGATGTGCAAATTACCAAGGTGTGGGGCCACTGCAGGCGCTTGAGTGGAGCTGAGCTCTGAGGGGTCTAAGACCTCAAGGGTTCCAGATCAATGGCAATAGGTGGGGTCTGCCTTCTCTTCCCCTCTCCCAGCCTTTTATTTTCTCACCTCAGTTCTCCTCTACTCATGGATGGCTTAGGAATGGACAGGAAAGCTGATGACCAACATAGCAAGTATGAGGGATCTCAAGGCAGTTCCTTCCCCTACATCCCTAAGCCAAGACACCACTCTGAAAGATGTTCTTTCTTCCGGATCTTATAAGTTTGGGGATACTAAAGGGGAGAGTATTTTAAGGTTTCCAGGGAAGTTTGAAAATATCCCTGGAACATGTTAAACCTAATGAAACACCAATTTAAATAAAAGATAGAAGACAGTAAAATACAGTTGTAATTGGATAAGCATTTTGCAGGGAAAGGAGGGAATGCAATAGACATGTGGGAGACCCTTAGAAGGTGGCAGGAGGAAAGGCACTCTGTGTGTGGAACAACACCTCACTGGTGCCCTGGATCTCTCCCCTTACATTCATTAGATAGTGAATTCCTCCTTAGTATATGCATGCCTTAGTCTCCACATCTGTAAATGGATAGTAAAGCACTTGTCACTAGGTTGTTATAAAATTTAAATGTGATCATGTCAGTAAAACAAACAAAAAACATAGTGCCATGCCCAGCACCCAGTTATCCTCTCTTCAGCCCTTCACTCAGTCAGCGTTTATTGTCAGCTGCTGTGCAAGGCACCAGGCATATGGTGGGGGGCAAAGCAGACACTGGTCTTTCCTCACAGAACTTAGATTCACACGGTAAACACAGAGAAGAATCAGAGACATGAAAGTATAAATAAGTATGTGACTGCAAATAGAAACAAGTAGTAGCAGCAAACCTAAGAGAAATACCTTATCTTGTCAGAGGACCATTTTCCTAACAATGCAATGTTTAAACAGAGCTCCGAAGGAAAAAACATGGTCTGAGGTGAGGGGGCGGAAACGGCTATAGAACAAAGAATGTGTGCAAAGGTTTTGGTCAAGGCATTAACTCTATTTAAAGCAGCCTGTCACAAAGGAGTATACTGACTTAGGTGAGATGTCCACCATCTAGACTGGCTTCCTGTCCTGGCCCAAACAAATGTCACCAGCCACCAGTCTCTTTTCTTCATTGCTCCACTCACCTTTCCTCTGCTTTAGCTCCACTCTCAGATATTTCTCCATGTGGTAGAAACCACCAACCCCAATGGCAGACCTAAGAGCTTTTATCTCAGAAGAGGAGTGGTCCTCCTTTTCATAGGATTTGAATTCATTGCCAAAACCACCTCTGGCATACTCTGATGTGCCAGGTTGGGTTACAGGTTCCTCCTCCTTGGGAAGATGGAACTGAACGACAGATGATCCAGCAGGTTGGGGAGAGGCATTTCTGAAAATAAAGAGTAAGGATGGGGTCTCAAGAGAGCCATTACAGTTAGATTTTGGCCTATTAAACTTTTTGGTCTTTACCATAAGAGCAATGGGAAACAACTTACAGATTTTAAACCATGAGGTTAAATAATGAGATTTATACTGTTGATACAAATCACCCTAGATGCAACGCAGTCCATAAACTGATGGCAATATTGTAGAGGAAGGGAGATTATTTAGGTCCTTGCAATTGGAAATGACAAGAATTTGAACTGAGGCGGTGAAAACACTGCTATAAACCTTGGGATGGAATACAAATATTTAGAAGGTAAACCACAATTGAAGATGAATTGGGAGTAGCGAAGTGAAAGGGGGAGGAGAGGAGAATCGGTTTATGAGAGAGATCACGCCTGTGACCTTGAGCTTGAGGTACCTTGGAGACATCCAAGTACAAATGATGACTAGGAAGCTGGATATGTAGGTACAGAGTTCATAGAAGTTATACAGGCTAATAATAGAAGATATAAATCAGCTGCTGGCAGTCAAAGTCTTGAGTATAGATGAGTTTGACCAGAGTGTTTAGAAGCCTATGACTCAGCCAAGAGGAAATGCAAAGAAACACTTCCATTGTTTTGGCCATGGGGAGACTGACTCTACTCATTTCCTCAGATTCCCATTTGTCTCTTTTGTGTAGCTCATCTTCCTTTTGTTCTATACACTCACCTATAGGGTGCTTCCTAATTTGACCCTTTTAATGAGAATGTTTTTGCAGATTGCTTTAAATTGCTCCATGAGCAACAAATTACAAAGATTGAATATACACACATATAGAGGTTATTGTTGTAATCAAACAAAGCCTGCAACAGTGTTAATCAGGTGTATATTTTAATGCCATGCATAATTTTTATTATGCCACGCAAATTAGCCTCAAATGGTAGGCAGTTGCAAAAATGACTATAATCAGTGTTACTGGTACAGCCAAACCAAACCAAATTTTTAGTTTTCCTTTATTTACTTGATTAGTTCTCCATATTTATCATCTTTGACACCGCTGACCTTTTTTTCCCCCGAGTAGTCTTCAATCTCACACACATGTGCACATATATCCTCACACATCCCTAAATCCATCTGTCACTGGCTAGAATTGCCTTGTGTTTCTCTCTCTCTCTCTCTCTCTCTCTCTCTCTCTCTCTCTCTCTCTCTCTCTCTCTCTCTCTCTCTCTCTCTCTCTCTCGGATGTTCTATGATGGGGACGGGGGCAGAACAGTATTAAGAGATTAAGGTGCAAAGCAAGATTTAAGCCTCACAGAAAGGGATTAGCAGGACCTAGAACACCAGATTGACACAGAACATCAGACTTTGTATTCTCTGGATGATTTCTTGCAGGGTTATCCAGTCCTTTGGGCTGAGTGAAATCTAAATCCCTCACTGGTTTCTGTTTATGCCAGTACAGCTTACTCACAGCCTGATCCTGTTAGGGTTTTTTGCAGGGCTCTCTGCTCCCGGCAGATACTGGTAAGTTTGTTAGATGCAGTATAATTATTGAAGGGCACTAACTGACTTTTGACAGCCCAATTTTTGGCTTCTCTATGATACTAACAATTCTCAGATTTGGCTGGTGTTTCTATATGAAGTTATTAGACCTCTGACCAATTGTCTTTTTCACATGCAGAGTTAAATGGCCAGAGATTTCATGTAATTGTATCCCTGAGACAGTGAAATTCTATAGATCAATTTAAGACACCTGGTAGCTATGTCTCCTCTAGGCATTAGTTTGTAAAAACACTATTTATTTTTAAAAAATACAACTGAGCAACTTTCAAATTAGAAAACCTTGGAATTACTGTGTCAAAATACTCCCATCTGTTAAAGTAATGTCCATCAATAGCTAGTTCTTTTTCTTGCTGTTTCTATAATATTGTCCATTTAAGAATAATTTGAAATGGGAAGTGCCCACAGACACTGATTCTCATTTCTATCAGTAGCAAAGGTCAGTGCTTATTTCATCTCATTCCCCTTCTCAAGGTCTGAAACCTAATGTCACAATGCAATCGAGCCATAAAGTTATACAAATGCAGTTCCTTGGCCATAAAAATCTAAAATGATCAATGGTGAATTTCACATTAATTTTTAAAGTGCTCTAAGTTATTAGAACATTGTGTCAAGTCATCTATTTTGAGACAGACATTCTCCATCTAATTTCCCATTAATTCTTGAATCTTTTGATCAGCAGATCTGTTGGTTAATTTTAGGAAATCACTAGATAGAGCAAAGGTATTTTGCAATTAAGAATCTGTCCATTTTTTATATTGTTATTCAAATGGTCAAACCCCTTTCTCCTTCTGCAGTTGTCTTTTCAGAAGTGCCCGCAGAGTTCCCTGCGTCACCAGAGTGTGGAACGATGAGAACATATGTCACCTTCAAAATCACACAAGTTCCACCCCGATAAAAGTTTGTCCAAAACAATCAAGACTAGGATGCTTTATATACAGGAGCTTCTTTCTAATTATTCTCCTATAATAGCATCAGAAAATATCTCACTAGGGGGCCTCCCTGGTGGCTCAGCGTTTAAGCGCTGCGCTGTGGAGCTGTCGGCAGCAGCGATGCGAGTTCGACACAGCAGCGATGCGAGTTCAGCACCCGGCCGGGGAGAATCCCACATGGTCCTGCAGACCTCTCCTGCCTCGCCCGCTGCTCCCCTCAGCAGTGTATTTCTGATCTGCCTGTTCTGCTCCCCACTCTGTCTCTGGTGAAGCCTCTCACACTCCACACCTCTAGCCTGTACCCCAGCTGTATGTATAAATAAATAAATCTTTAAAAAAAAAAAAAAAAGAAAATATCCCACTAACCTGTTTCTCAATTTACCTTCTTTGCTAGAGAAACACCACTGACAAAATTAATTAAATCAGCTTTTCCTACTACCTGACCTGGCATAAATCATCATTTGTTTCAGCAAGCAGAAATCTGGCTACTTTCCAGGATACATTAAAAGTAATTCTGGCTCATCTGTTCAAATGAGTGATACTAAACATATACACTTGTCATATGAAATATCAAGATTTATAGTTTCTTGGAGTCAATATTGATTCCCACTCTGAATCAAATTTCATGTCTTTGGCCAGTGTATTTTGAGAGTTGTCTCACTAGTTACTGATGTCTGGAGCTGAAATTAAGAACTGTGGATCTGTCTTCGCAAGGCTCCTGGACTCGAGAGGAAATGCATTCCGTCAGGATGGGCACTGCCACCCTGGAGTTCGAAAGCACTGGCTGGCACAGGTGCTTGGAAAGGTCCATAAGACCCATACACATCCTCCCCCATGTAAGCATTCACTTCTACACAAAAATTACTTTCATCTGCTCAAAACTCATGTGATTCAGTTAATCATTACAAAAGAGCAGCAAATGACATATGTCATATGAATTGTAAGTTTATAATTATCTAAAGATACAAAACCTAGTGAATTTTCGAACCCGGTACAACATACGGTAAATCTATGAATTGGGGCTCTGAATGGACGAAGAAAACCTGTGACTGGTCGAAGTAAGGTACATAAAAATGAGGCGCATCAGCTGGCAGATGAAGACTAAATCAATCCTCTGTTTTGATAATAGAGTGTCAGTTAGTTGCCACTGTCACTTCTATCTAGGTAAAAACGTCTGAAACAACCAATTGGCCATAGCCATCAAAAAGACAATATGAAATTAATTGGATGGACACTGCTCCAAGAAAAACTAGAGGAGATTATTCAGTGAAGCATGGCATTCTTAATAGCTATGTCACATATTAACTGCAAGAGCGTTACATTAAGGATTCTGGAAAACATAAACGCCAAGGGGGAAACTGCAGCAACTTTTCACAAGGGAGCCGAGCATTTTCTGGCAAGAAACAGAATAGACTGCAAGGACTTAAAAGAAAGCTTCCTGCCTTCTTTCTTTGTTTTGTTTTGTTTCTACTCACATGTCTCAAGCCTTGGTGTGGAGAAATCCCCTTTAAAAGGATCATTTACTCTGGGGAAAAGACTTAACAAAGTTTCACCAGGCAATGGGTTTAGGAAGTCATTACAGGAGGCCTAATATTCATAAACAAATTCTCTTGAAGTGATTCTTTTAAGTTGCATGTTGATAGGAATTAAGTGTTCGAATGCAGAAAAGTTCATTAATTACAAATGCTTCCTGTCCTGTAACATTTGCTGTTTGACAGAGGCAGAAAACATCTGAACTCTGGGTGCAAGAGTGAGTTGAAGTTGTGTTCAAGTGGTTGCTTCTTTCCGTGGCCCAGGGGGTGATCCTAACACCTTAGGACTCCACACAAGAGGATGTCTGTCCCCCAGGGCAGACCCTGAAAAGCAGCTTCATGTTCCAGGCATGATCATGTGGGACACTCGCACCAAAAATCCACCTTCTCATCTAGAAGCAGGAGACAGAGGGACTGCGGAGCCTCTGCTGTCGGTAGCTGAGTTCCCCACTGCCCACCCACTTGCTGGGCTGGCTTAGGAAGGGAAAAGTATGTCTGTTGTGTTTTATGCCAAAACCTTCCCCAACCCACACTGAACAATGGGGATACTGGCGCAGGGAGGGAGGCCGTGTTCCCTGTGTGAGTCTAGAGCAGACAGCCCCTTCGGATCTCCTTGCTGCTATTGTGCCCGTTCCTAGCTTTTGGGCTTCTGGAAAGTTCTATAGGGTTAGATCCTCTCAAGGTGAGGGGACTGATTTGAAGATGACTCTAGGCTTCAGGGGGGATCCCGCTGTCTGTGACTTGGACCCCAGAACCACAGGGATGAGGGCTGAGATCTCCTCCTCTTGGGCCCCCGCGCTTCCTGAGCCTGCTTGTTTCCCTCCCTCATCATTCTACTTATTAGGAAACTGAGGTTCAGAGAGGTTGAGTAACTTACTCAAGGTCACACAGTTAGTTGACAGAAGAGCTTGGCCTACTGACTCCATTGATGGGAGCTCTGAGTCACAATGTACTGAAAATGAATTAGCCTGCTTGGAGGGAGTGGGTGTTAACTAGATTTTAATGAGCAGAGCACATGCATTTTCTTGCAGGCCCAGAGGACACATTGACCCAGGGTCTGTTTCTAGAGAATATGACCTAATGCAAAACCCATTCCCTCCCGGTGCCAGGACAGACAAGAGGAGAGTGACAGGATTCCACAGAGAGAATCAAGAATCCCTAAAACCCCACAATCTGGGTGTTCAGGTTTAAGTGCCGTCCTGAGCCTGGACCTCACTGGAACCCAAGTGAACAGTGGCACCCAGACCTGCATTCCCAAGCTCTGCCTCCAACTCTTTAGGAAGAGCACAGTCAGACAGGTGGAAAAACTGGGAATGAGAATTTTAGTTGTACCTCTATTCTCTTGGCAATCTAGAAGCTCAAAATGGTATAGAGGTCAAGTCTATAAATCAGTTCAAGATATACATTTTGCCCGCTAGACAATGAAGGTCAAGTACTGATTCTATGATGCTAAGCAGAGTGATACTATATATTCTTCTAGAATAGAGAATACAAGCAAACTCTAAAATCAGATTTGGGATGGCCCGATGAACCTGAACTTCCTAAGGAGTTATATTTGTGCAGATGTATAAAGACTGGTCCCTTCAGCTGTGAACAAGGGCAGGAGAACAGAGCCTGGGTTTGTACCCAGGCTGTGAAATGTCCTGACAGCACCCTGGCTTCTTCTTTCCAGCCTCACACACCCCTATAAACATTGAACCAATAATCTGAAATGATCCTTAAGCTTCCTTTCCTGTGCACAACAAGTTCTGGGCTCTGCTCATTAAAATCTAGTTAACACCCCACTCCAAACAGGCTAATTCATTTTCAGTACATTCTGATTCAGAGCTCCCATCAATGGAATCAGAAGACCGAGCTCTTCTGTCAACTAACTGTGTGACCTTGAGTAAGTCACTCAACCTCTCTCAGTCTCAGTTTCCTAATAAGTAAAATGGCAATTACCATAGTGCCCCTGGTACTAAAAATTACATGGAACAAAGCCCACGAGCCCTTAGCACAGTGCTTGAAACATTGTAAGCACTCGATAAATGCCTGATATTATTGTACTTTCCTTGGTTGTAATATTACTGCATCAAGACTCTACTATTTACAGCACTGAACACAGAGAAATAGCCACCTTGAGCTCCTGCTTACAACCATGAAGTCACTCATGTGTGAGACTACGCTTCCCCACACTCCTGGCGGTGGCCTCTTCCTTCCCTTTCAACAGTGCTTTCACTGCATCAGACCAGATTCTTCCTACTTAATTTGGGTGATTAATTTTTTTTTTCAAGCACAGCATTTTTTCGCCAAGTAACAAGATTTGTAGAGGTCATCCAAGGGGACAACTCTCAGCGCAATATATTGGAGCACATTAGCAGACCCAATGGCCCCCGGGGTGCCCGACTGGTGATTTACGCGGTGCAGCGGAAGAAGGATTGCAGCTGCAAGCCCAGATGTCCCCCCAGGGAGTGGGTAATGGCAGCAGCGCTTGGAGGGGAGCCTGGAACCCCATCCTTACCCCTCAGAGCAGACCACGCCTCGGCGCGGCATCCCCCCCCTCCACGTGCGCATGCTCACCCATCTCCTAACTGAGCTGCCACAGCTAGCCCAGAGCTAAAGAAGCAACCACGCAGGCTGACCTGAGGCTGGTGCCGATCCAGGCTCCCTGCGCCCTTTGCTGAACACTTTTGACACCGGCCGCCTCGGGCTGCACAGTTCCTCTTTGCGTCCGGCTCACCAAGCCCAGTTGCAGTATTTTTGGTTGTGCGCTTGCTGCAACTGCAGGCTCCACAGTCCTTTTCATTATCAGTGAAGATTTTCTGAGACTATTCATTAAATATTGAGTTAGAGGCTGGCTATCAATTTGGAGCCACGGAATACAAAAAAAAAAAGCAGAAGAATTTCTAGGCTGATTTGATTATTAGTGGTCTGAAAACATATGTAATTGGGCATATTTACTAGCATTCACGGGGGGAATTATATAGCCATTAATCCTGCATTATCCAGGATATTCTTTCTGAGGCAGAACTTCTTGATCACGTCTCAGAGTGCGAATGTGCTACACTATTGCTGCAAAGATTCCTGGGGGACGAATACGTTAACTACTTGATTGAACAGAGTAGAGGCCCTATTTCTTAGAGTATGGCATTTTTCAAGACAGGTTTTGAGAATGCCACAGCTTTTGGACTTAAGCCTTGTGAATACACAGTAACACGTGATATGCTGCTTATCGGTTTCCCTGCCGCCTCTTAGCTGGGCGGAGCTGAGCAGCCAGGTGAAGCGATGCAGCACGTCAGGTAGGTGGGCTCTGGGAGAGGCCCTGTTCCTGCAGCTTGACTTGCACCCTGGTGCTACTGGGAAGGACATACGTAGAAGGCAGACATGTAGACACACTGGAAAGAGATACGGGGGCGGGGGGGGGGGGAGAGACACACATGGGGAGGCTGACAATGGCAGCTGTTATTTTGATGTGGTATCTCCTTTTGTCCCAGCTTTCTGGGACCTGCTTCTGCACCCCTTTTGTTAGGTTTCCCCAGAAGGTGCCTTAGATGTGTGGCGAGCTTTCAAGCCACAGTAGCCCCACTTCTGGCCAACCCTGTTTGACTGGGCATTTGCTCACAAGGGAATGGTAATTTGGGTCATTTTATTAGGAAACCATTATTAGAAACTGTCTTCTCTGGGCACATTAATTCTATTAAAGTTTTATCACACTAAGGGTATGTTTTGTCATTATATGGTGGATGTCAGGCCCCCCCTTTTAGATCATGCACCCCACTTGTTTGGGGTCCCTGAGTGCTCCTTGGTGGCACACTAACAATTAGATAACTTAAATCTTCCTTTAGTACTTCTGGTTTGGAAAACTCTTCCATGAATCAGCTTCCATTTCATCCTCATGAGGGAAAGGACTAACTGGAAATAGTATCAGTCATATGCCGGGAGGTTGCAAAGCATCCAGATGACTCCACATTGTCTCCATCTTGTCCTTCTCGCTGCCCACATGGAGGCGATGCAGGCCCAGAACCTTCACAGTCTTGAGCAGAGCGCTGAAGTCCGACCACCTGCACAGGTTCCATCGTGTGACTTGTCACCAGCCTGCCATCCCAGACTTTCCTAAAGGAACCGCGTGGCCTTTTCCAAAGGGATTTCTGCAGAACACTAGTGTCAAATAAGCCCTTGTTCCCCCTTGTGCCAAATACTCCAGATAAAATGTGCTCCCTCGCCAACTATGCCTTGGGAATACCATAGTTAATACTAGTTCTCCACGATTCACACCCGAAGTTGAAGACGGTGAAGTCCTTTAGTGAAGAGACCTGTTTAATTTTGGATTGCCCACATTTATTTGACAAGGGATCTCTCACTGTGTTCCACTTATAATGTACTAAAGAGCCAACTTTCGAGAAAGCTCCTTTAGGATCAACACCATTATTTACTCTCACTTGAAATAATCATCTCTGTTCTTAGCAATCAGAAGAATCAGGGAACTAAATAAGATCAACAAGTGAGCACTTCATCTTTCTTTGAGAAAGGGATTTTAAAAAGTCAGTCTTTTTTTTCAGCTCAGTCTTATGGTGACGAAGGTGGAGTCCGGCCCCACTCTGTCAGCACAGGCGGCAGCACCATCTGCTGGGCTGGGCCGCAGCGCCTCCCATCCTCACCAGTCCTTTCCCAAGCGACTTGAGGTCCAAGGTAGGGCTCCTGGGGCACATCTGTAGTCACCACAGCTCCTCCTGAGCAGATGCTGCAGGAAGGCCCCTGGCCCTGCCTGGGCTCCATGCCCGGCCCGTCCACCACAACTGTCTTAGGAGGCTCTCCCCTCCCAGTGATATAAATGGATCCATGGCTCATCTGTCATGCCAAAGTAGAAACCGACAACAGGCCATCTGTTCCACCTCTCCAAGTTCCTCTTCCTCAGCATGAAGCACCATCTCTGCTGTTCACCGTTACCATGGCAAGGTGCACCCATGGAAACGGTGAACTGTGTGGCCTCGGAGCTGCCCACTTAGCTGCCTGAGTGACACCCAAGGCGAATTCAATGCCTTCATTAGTTAGAGGGGCTGCTCTTACCCAGATCTGAGAATGAACAGTTAATACAAGTGCTTTGTATTTCCTGGAGGTGCTTTCCTTGAGCTCATTTAATGTATTTTATGGCCCACATGTCCTGTAAATGGCTGGATCTGTTTTGCCCAAATGTGAAGAATAATTAAGATCATTCTAAGTCAAATGAAGTGTTGAAACACATTGTCAGAGGACCTGCAGCACTGGAAATGTCTGCTTACCTTTGACACCGTGTAATGGGTATGTGCAGTTCGGCTCACTCCCACAGAAAGGTTCAGGCTGTCACTTTTCTAGTTCTACCTCTTGGTGTGACCAGAACACCCACCATACACACACATACACTCACACAAACACACACCTGTGGTCCAGGGATCATAAAAGTACAGCAGGCAGATGTGAGACACTGGTTCTTGGATGAGGCTCAGCAAAGCCTCGAAGTGCCTTCTGCTCACTCATCCAAGAGCGGTTGTTGAGAGAGGACGGATCCACACCAGCAGCAACAAGACAATAGCAAGCATGTATCCCCCACCCAGGCTACGGCATCCTCCTTCACCCAGTGACTCGGAATATTTGCCATCTCTCTAGGAATATTCGCCTGGTCCTAACAGGAGCATGCTATAAAATGTTCTGGGAATGGCCCCCCCCCACCTGGTCCAGCTGAGAAGAGAGCAGTGCCACCTGCACAGACTTGGAGTTTGTGAAACAACTACACAAAACTGACTGCCTGTAAAGAAAGCCAGTTTTTCCAACCCCCACTGAGGAACAAGGAGCTAAGTAAAGAAGATTTAAACAAGGCGGACCCAGCCTTTGCATCTCCACAGGGAATTCTTTAGGAAGGAAGAGATTAAAACCTCACTTTGCTGGTCTTCTGCACATAGATAGAATCAATATATCTTTAAGTCCAAATAACTCAGAACCAGAAGCTGCCCTGTCAAAAATAATTACATCTTTAGTGTCGATGACTCACTCTTCCTACCTATATAAACTAAGCTCAAACTTGGGATTGTTAGAACAGTTCTCACAGAGTAAAACTTAAACTGCTTCCTGAGCTTGAATCCTCTCTCTGATGAGCTAAAGAACTCTTTGTCTAACTACCACTGAGACTTTTGTTCCAGTTAACATAAAGCAGAAGTGAACAACTCCAATTCCAATTGGAACATATATGTATACAGTTTATGAGCAACTACTATTTGTCAGGCACTATGTTTATGTTCAACAAACTGTCTAAATTTGTCATAACTATAACTCCTTTAGGAGCTTGTCGCTATCCCATTTTATATTTGAGAAAATTGAGACTTAGAGAGAAGCTTTAATCATATAGCGTTTGACTGGTGAAGGTAAAATTTGAACTGTCTTTGTGACCCCATGGGATGGAACATGTTCAAAACCTCTTTATTTGCTCTCATATGGCCTGTCCTCACAGTCTACATATTATCCGATATCCCATCACTCATTTGGTCTACCCATGCACTTTGTGTTCTGTCTGCCAAAATATTTTCCTGACTTCTACTCCACTCACTTCTGGGGCTACCCCATACTCATCAGAAATCTTCCCAAGCCTCAGCCCTTCCTTATGTCTTTATGCCCTTGTCAACCAGACCACACCCAGTCAAAATCCAATTTGTTAAGACACCCCCATTTGCTAAAAAGATATACTTGAGGTAGAAAAAAAAACAACATGATACACAAGAAGCTATACACAGAATTGAGGACCACTGCATGGTAGAATGACTAGTGACTATGGAATACTGCAGTGACGGATTTAACATACACCTCATTTAAAATGAATGAATAGTTCAAGATTCTAGTAGCAAAAGACTCTGCAAGGCAACCACTACATTTAAAATATATACATACATACATACATACATACATACATATTGGTTCCCACTAATGCTGTTTTATCAGGTTTGGGATCTCTAGAGTGCTAACTTCCATGAAGCAGGGTTTCATTTACCAAAAGCATATAACTATAATGAATCTACTGGGGGAGAAGGGATCCATGTTACAATAATATAAGCATGAATTTCAATCAGCAGGAAATGGCAGAAGGTAATGGCAAAGTCTGGGGGACTGGTGATGCAGAGTGGGTGGGGCTTGACCTAGAGAGTTCCTGGAATCCATCACCTGCAGGGAGGGAAGCCCACTTCTCAGAGTGAGAGGTCCTCGCAGGCTTCTGCACTACTGGCATGGTGTCCACAAACATCTCAAATTGCTCAAATTTGATGCTCCAAATTTCAGAGGCATATTATCAGGACCACCTGCTAATTTTGATTTAGAAAGAGTCTCAGTACATGGAGGTTTTACAATCTGTTTTTGCCCTTCACATGTTTGTTTAGCAGTGCCTTTGTAAACAAGTGGATGACATTTAATTGATAACTGAAGTCCCTCTATCTCAATTGCCCCCAATCAATCAAGGTCATTACAATGTGAATACATACCCATCAGTGAGGATTATTGCAACATCAATAGATGTGATCGATGTACACCTAAAACTTACATAATATTGTAATAAAACGTCACTTCCTTCTAAAAGAAGAAAATACAGAGTTGCTAAATTTACAGCCAGAACAAAAGTGAGAACCAGTTCATGTTCAAACTGGCACTTGAGGCATTCTCCAATAAAGGAAGGAAATGTTTGCACCAACGATAAAGAGCATTTAGAAATCTTTAAAAGTAGTCACCGAGCTTTTTCTTCTTTTAATTCTAAGTTTATTTTTATTCATTGATTGATTATATACAGACTTATACAAATTTCAAATGTGCAGGAAGAACAGTTGGCAAATTCATTAAACCTGATGTTTCTCTTTCTCTTTCACAAAAGTAACCAATTGTATGAGAAAATAGCAACCTTAATTACTGCCGTTGTTAACTACAAATACATTTGCACTTCACAAACATGGCATGTTTGCTTTTCACAAGTCTTCTGTTTCATAACCTAGAGCTAGTCTCCATTAACATTTTTTAAGAGAATAATTAGCAAAGGCAATGGTTTAGCAAATAAGGAAATAATTACCTTTGGTTAAAAGTACTCTTTAAGGGCTAATTTGAAGATGTGCTGTTCCTCTTTCCTACAATGTACTTTAACCTCCGAATAACCTTCAGTCACATCATCAGTAAACTGTGTACACTGGTTGTCTAACTCAGTCCATTAATGCACATCCGTATGTCCTCTATCGGGTCCGAGACTGCCCTGGGTAGCCCTCTACAAGCTGTACGAGAGGGGTACCTGGATGCCCTATCCACAAAGCATCTCTCAGCATCCTTTTTGTTTTTCTTATGGGTAGTTTGAAAGGATTCCTCTATGGTATTACTTTGAATGCTGCTTCTTCCTACTTAGAAACTTTATTCGGGGGGCCTCCCTGGTGGTGCAGGGGTTAAGCGCTGCGCTGTGGGGAGTTTGAAGCCCAGCCGGGGAGATTCCCACATGTTGCAGCAGACCTCTCCTGCCTTGCCCGCTGCTCCCCTCAGCAGTGTATTTCCATCTATCTGCCTGTTCTGCTCCCCACTGTGTCTCTAGTGAACCCTCTCACTGCCCCACCTCTGGCCTGTACCCCAGCCTGTATACATAAATAAATTTTTTAAAAAAAAGAAACTTTATTCGGGGTCCCCAAGACCACCCTCAAGTTAAATGATTTGCTAGAAAGACTCATCAAACTCAGAAAAGCTGTTACACAATGAACAGATTAAAATCTGCAAAGGCAAAAGGAACATAGAGAAGAAGGCACAAGAAAGCAGACATGAGGCAACTAAGGGGAGTTAACGGGGTGGTCCCCAGGGAAAGGCAAGTTCCCAGGTTCCCTGCCCCTCTCAGGGAAGGGTGGCCCTGAGCAGGGAGGAGAGGACAGGGAGAAAGAAGGAGAAAGAAAGGAGAGCAAAAAGACCTGGAGGAAGCACATGGAGCAGAGAGATGTGAAAAAGCTATGCTTGCTTCCTGACCTTGGCTTTGCACCGGGACTTGGGAGACCCTGGAAACAGATGTGGGTGAAAGACCCATGGGAGTTCGACAATGGCAGCTTTTACCTTGACTTATATTTTGATTTGTTCTTTCCCTTCCAGACTGGCCTGACCCATTCTGTCCCTTTCCTGTGGGTCCCCACAAGCTTTTGGGCCTCAGCAGTCCTGCTTTGGGACAACCCCATTTGGTTGGGCATCCAGGGGATGTTTAACTTTGGGTGTTTCCTAAGAAACACAGCCCAACCTGTAGCACTTACTTGAAACTGCTTTTGCAGAGTTCAAGCCTGTCACTGAGGGAGTGGTCAAAGCCTGCTCATTGTTCTCCTCTTCCCATGTTCCTTCCCCTCCTTTCTCATAAATTTCTGCAGTTTGTTTTTACAAGGTCAAAGGGGCCTACGCAGCAGACACTGGTTGAAGCATATCGAGCAGCCTTCCTCGAAGGCGGACCCAGGACCAAGAATAACCTATGACATCAAACCCTCCGAATCCCCTCAGAGCACATGCAAAACCTCCACAAAAATGAACATGGGACCAAAGCAGAGATGCGAACAACCCATACGCCCCGCAAGATAGAAACTCCAAGCCTCTCCTTTTCCTGACTGTCCCACCCCCTCCCCCCTTCCCATTCGCATTCACCTTACAAACCTCAAGCCTGCTGACAGGAGGGAGGGGGTTTGAGCCAGGGCTCTAGTCTTGATTTTGCCTGCCTGGTCTAGCAAACAGAGGCTTTTTTTTTTTTTTTTTTTTTACCATAAAAGCTACTGGTTTGTTCTTCGCAGGCAGCAAGCCCACTTCAGGTTGCAGTTAGAGCATCTTTTCAAAATCTACTGGGAACACATTTTTAGAATGACCCACCTCTGTATCTGATAACCCTGTCACTGTAGTCCTCCACTTCTGAAGCCATACCTTTAGCCTGCCAGATTTATATTTCTTCTCAGATCTTAGATCTAGATAATTTGGTGATTTATATTAAAGTATAACACCCTATCATAGAATTGATTTGTTTATCCAACCAACATGATTTTTGGTGCCAACATTTATCTACAAGGAATTGAAGACATTCCCTGTTTCCCAGGCACTCACAGTTAAAGTAGGGAACAAATCTATATACAATTAAGAAAAAGACAGCTTCCCACAGTTAATATCATGTAACCCTGGGCAACCCTGTGAGAAGGTCATTATCATCGCTGTTTTAGAAATGAGGAAAGTTCAGCCAAAAGCACCAAGGTATGATGACCAGGCAGAAGCATGGGAAAGCATAAAAGAGTTGGGGTGTGAGAGAAAATGTAAAATACAAGCTGGATCAGAAACAGGTAGAGAAAATGGAGGGAAAACTTAGCCCTGAAAATATCACTGGTCAACAAATTTTTACAAAAGTCATATCACTAAAATAAAATTAGTCATTTCCTATCAATTTGTATATGCTCAACACGAACAGGACAGTCAAATTCTAATTTCGGCTCTAGTGTTTTTTTTGTAATCTGCAATAAATGAATGTTTACATCATGAAATGCATGCCAATAGTAATAGGCCTACGGTTAATACATGTAAAAAATCAAGTGATAGACTACTTCTTAGATTTCTTTGCTTGTCTCTTGTACAGCTGTTCAGGAATAGAATAGATGGAAAACGGTTTCCATTGTGCAAAAGCACAGCCTTAAGACTCAGTTTCGAAGAATCTAGAAATAGTGTCCATTCTTGTGGGTCATGAGTGATTTCTAAGGCATGCATGAGGCCCTCAATATCGGAACAGAATACCAGAGTCCTTTCCTTTCTGAAGAAAGGCTCCAACTGCTGGTGGCACTTTTGATAGAAATTGTGGCAAATTCTTCTAGAAGATTACATTGTTGGGGTCTTGATCCTAGCAATTCTGCCTTGTTCTTGGATAAGTCCAAATCATGAACCAGGTCATTGAGTTCTTCCTGTTTTAGTCTGTGTGGGGTTGATGATGCACCACAGTGAAAATCTGGATCACTGCATGCTGATCGAACAGGAGAAGAACAGGTCAGCTCACCCTTGTCCTCATCAGATGAATCAAGAGAATATTCTCCTGGAGGTGCTGGAATAGGAAGTTCCTCACCATGTGAACTGGTCTCAATGCAGATGGAATGTTTGGGCAGACTATTCTTGACTTCTTTTGCTTCACTATTCTGCCAGAAAGAGAAGGAACCAAGCAGAAGTAACAGCTTTTTATGTGGTTGCTTGGCTCTCTCCACACCATGGGGACTGCAAATGCCATTGATGGCCTTTTGCCATTGAACCACTGTGAAAGCTGTGTTGTACATGTAGCACAATATATATGCAAGGCCCAAGACTTGTCTTGGTCACCAACCTTGCATCTGAAGTAGAGATGATAAGCCTTCTTCACTTGAGAAGTGATACTTTCCTTCTAGTTGGCAAATGTCACTTCCCCACAAATAGAGCTGAAATTGTCCATACTGTTAACGCACTTTTGAGGCATGACTGTTCTGTATTGTGCCTAAATGGATAAAATCATAACAGTTCTATGGAACAGTAGCTTAACTGGTCTTGCACAAAGTCTGAAATATTTTCAATGCTCAACCTTTCCGACAGGGCTTTCTATAGTGCACTGCTGACGTCAGCTTACTTCAGCAGCTGCCTGGCAGTAGTATTGCATTGCATCAGAAAATGATGCAATCAACTCTGGATGATGTGTGCATGATGGTATTATGCAATGCAATGCAATATGACATCATTCTAGGATGATTTAGGATGTTGTTGCAGTCCTACGGGTTAAATTTACACGGTGAAACATATAAAATGAATTATATGAAATATCTTCAAAATGAGAGCTAATGAAAAATTTTCAGGGTTATATTCATGTTCAGCCCACCAAGATACTACAGATTCAGGCCTTTTTAAGTCAGTAACAATCTCACTGTTGACCAGTATATTCTGTCAGAAGTGCAACCCCCAGTTGCAGCACTGTCTTTCCTGGGGGAAAGCCACTTTATGACTCTCTGGTGACATCATAATGATTTACAGAAACATGGCATGGTCTATATTTCCAGTGGTTTCTTGGTGCATTCCAGTGGGGCCTGGGGAGCCCTGGAAGAATTCTTATTTTTAGAATAAAAGTAACTCAGATGATAGACAATCTTAATTTGCATGGTGCTATGGTCTGAATTATGTCCTATCCTACAATTCCTATGTTCAAGACCTACCCCCCCCACCCAATACCTTTGCTTGTGACCTTATTTAGAGACAGGGTCTTTACAGAGGTAATTAAACTCCAATGAGATCTTGGAAGATGGGTCCTGATCTAATATGAGTGCTGTCTTTATAAGAAGATATTTAACTCAGATACATACAGAGGGAAGATGATGTAAAGACTCAGAAGGAAGGTGGCCCTATATAAGCCAAGTAGAAAGGACAGGAACAGATCCTCCCCTCAGAGCCCTGGGAAGAAAGCAACCCTAGCCACCCCTTGATCTTGAACTTCTAGCCTCCAGAAAGGTGAGAAAACAAATTTTTGTTTTTTAAGCCCCCCATCTAGGAAACAAATGCATGTGGTTAATTCCTTTTAGTTATTAAAAAAAAGAAGAAGCAGCAGCAGCGATCAAGACTAAGGCAGTGCAAAACCTCCCTCTCTTCTATCATTTTTGGAAAATTTTCATTAATAGGTTCACTGATTTGTTTACGTACAAATGGGGAAAAGTAAGAAAAGTAGCTTAATTATCCTTGATCTATTTGACATACACTCCTAAGTATAGAAAGATGATTTCGAAAGTAAGAGTGGTTTGTGGTTTCACTTCTAAGAAGGAGGTGTAGGGAAGCAGAAATCTGCCGCTCCAATATGTGTCTTTGGCAAAATGTAAATTTTATAGGAGGGGGCCTGAAGGCTGGTGGAGGTTGTTTGTTAAAAAGGACACATACAGGTGAACTTCCTTCATATAGGGTATCTACCAGGAAGACCAAAAGGTCTTATCTATTTTCAGTTATGAAGGCAAAACTTAAATCTACATACGTTTGTTTACTGTGCCTTCCCTGGTAAACTCCCTAACTGACCTACTCTCTTTCCCCCAACCTCCCTTTTCTTAGCTAAGCCACATGAACAAGTTACTCAGCCATATGGGGTCTCAGGCATTTAAACAGGAGGTATATTTGTTATTAAACTTATTTTTGAGTTATTCTCTTATCAGTTTGTATGATGCTTGGTTGATTGTTCCCTAGCCTAGAAAATCTCACAGAGGTACAAGATGATTTCCTTTGAGCCCTAACAAAGTTAATTATGCTGTGAAGTAGCAGGAACACAAGTTGACTGGGAGAACAAGAGAAGAGACAGGTGAGAAATTACAGGGAAGAAAGAAATTTGAGCAGTCACTGGGAAAGGAAATATCCCCTGTGAGTTAAAGGAACTTAAAAGTCCAGGAACACAAAGCTGGCATCATCATTACATAAAAGGATTCAGTCCCTCTGTGACATGGACTAAGGTCACCTTAGAGACTGGAAATAATCTGCAGTGTTTACACGAAAACCAGTGTGTCTCCATATCTTGGGAAAATTTAATGAAACTACTACAGAGGGGCTTGTTAACCTTAGTTTAAGTAAGTGATAAGCTAACAGGCTAACACAAGTCATGTGGTTGCCAGATTTTTTGGTTGAAATACTAAATTCCTATCTTCCTAGTTTCCTTGACAAATAGTTTAACCTTCCTGCCTTAGTCCCTCCATTTGCTAAACAGAATAACAATATTCCCTTACCTCATGAGGTTGTGAATTGCAAATGCGGTGATAAAACATAAAGGTCTTAGAATGAGGCCTGGGAGAGTGAGTACCTTGAAAGTGTTACCCTCATCACCAGTAGGACTCACAAAGAAATGAGTGTAATAGACATTAGTCGTGTGTGTCATTTCTCTTGGGGTTGTCCCATGCTGTTTCTTAAATGTCCAAAGGATTTAAAGGGAATATATTATGTGGTGAGAGGGGACTTTTTGTTAAATTTAAAGATGAAATTGAAAGCAAAGTGCAAGAGAAAGAAAGGTCAGTAGAATAAAGTTAACAAATGATAGAATGAATGATCTGGCCATGGCTACCTGCCCTCTGCTCTTAAATGACTCTTTTAAATTTCTTTTCTTCCCAGTTTTTCTTTTTCAGCATTTTCAAATGAGAATCAACCATTAGGAGCCTGGATTTCAAAAAGGAAGAAATGAGTTCTCGTTTTTTCAGCTTACAATTCATTTTGCATTCAAAATGTTTTTTTTTTCCCTGTCTTGGAATTACATTGTGAATATCACTGAGATCTTGCTCATTTTTAGCAACGGGCCCAACTATTTAGGCTTTGTTCACTCGGATTGCTACCCAGACTGTGTACACCACAGGAAACCAGCATTGACGTTAAGATGGCCACTTCGTGCCACGGTTATAACCAAGCTTTGGAATCCATTTGCTGGGCCTGCTGACCCCCAGAGTAACATAAAACACAAAGAACAGCACATGCTACGTGGGGGTGTCACAAAGTGGGGCAAGAGCCTGGCAGAAAGGGAGGTAGAGCTGCCAGAGCCCTGTTTCTAGGCACTGCAAATGCCAAAGGTCTTTGGGGAATCTTTACTAGACTAGTCATATCGGCCCCATCTGACAAGAAAGTGGACTGGGGGTCAGGAAAGATACAGTCTTGGGGAAAAGAACTTCATTGTTCTCTAAGATTTTAATAATAATGGTAACTAAAATGGAATGTTTTGCTGTATGCCAGTAAAAAACAATAGCATAATATCCTTTATTCCCCACAACACCCAGGGAGTAAGTACTATCCCCATCATCATTTTGAAAAGTAAGTCTTGGAGAATTTGAGTGATTTTCTCAAAGGGAGGGGGCAAGGATGGAAACCAGGTCTCCACACTTTAGGCTCTTAACCACTGGACCACCCTGCCCTTGTGCCGCTCTGTCACGTCCATTGCTCCCCTGGCTGTCCTTCCCTTACCTGCAGCCAGTTTTCACTCTAACGTCCACCTCCAATTGTGTTATTCCTCTGCACAGGACATTTTGATGGCCACCCACTCCCTCCCAACCTCCAAGGCATTCCAATTTACCTCTCCAAAGTCCTATGATCAACACCGGACTCCAAGCAAACCACATTTGCCCCTCAGTATCAGACACAATCTCTGCCTCTGCCTGCACTGCCCTCTCAGCCTAGAATCTGCTTCACCAACCCCTGTTGAACCACCAACAGTGCAACAGCACAATTTCCTGAGCCCCAACTCTGCGTCATCTGCTGGGACCAGCCCTCTTCCCTGTGAGGTAAATACTATTATTATTTCAGTTTTATAAATGGTGAAATGAAGGCTCTGTGATACCAAGTCCAATGCCCCACGGTTAGTGCGTGGGCTGGGGATGATTTGAATTCAACTGGCTGGTGCCAAAATTTCTAGACTCTGCTGCAAGCAAAGGATGCCCTGTCCAGCCTTTGGAGCCTTCCCAATGCCCTGGCAGGAACCAGCCATCAGCTCCTGCTTCCCACAGGGGCCCACACTGGGTGCCTCTGTTATAAAAATTACTCCACTCTATTTCACTTTAGCTTGTCTCTCGCCCACAAGATGCGCACGGCTTGAGGCCATGCCATTCATCTTGTGTCCTTCCTGAACCTAGAGCTGTATCTGAAGCCCAGCAGGCACTGACTTGATGTGTGCTGAATTCATTCAATGGCTGTTTATTGAACTCCTGCCGAAACGATCTCACCCCTGCTCGCAAGCTCCTGGTGCAATTGTTCCAATCCTTTTTTGGTTCACACCCCCCTTGGAGAAGCTGATGAAAGCCATGCATCTTTACAACAGAAAAACAAATACAACGACCAATAAAATTTTACATCCTTCTTTAGGTGGTTCATGAATTTGGGGTTCAGAGCCTAATTGATTTGAATTCCATTATTGGTGAATTGAATTGTTCTTGTTATTTCCTTTCTCAAGTTAGAGAAATCCAACTCAAGCTAGCTTAGACAAAAGGAGACATTTTGGGTTTGTTTTTTAGCCTAGGGAGCCCAGGAAATGGTTACATTAAAAAAAGATGCGAGAGATTGGCTTCTGGAACAAATGGAAGCAGAGATTCAAAGATGAGCAGGGTACACTTCTCTCTGCAGATCAATTCTAGTTTCTCAAAGTCACTTCTTCTGCCAGTTGAAGAACAAGCTGACAGGTCCTGGGCCTCTCTTCCCACTGTAACAGTGTGATATCCACAGAAAGGGAGGTCCAGGTCCCCTGTCCTACCCAAGGGAGGGTGGAGCTGAGCAGAGAGGAGAACCTGCGAGAGACTGGGAGGAGGAATTAGAAAGAAGACCTGGAGGAGGCACAGAGAGCAGAGACATGCTTGCTTTTCGGCCTTGAGCCTTATACCAGGGGCTTGGGGGTCACAGAAGGGGATACTTGAAAGAGATGCTGGTGAGAGACCTGTGGGGTGGTTGACGGTTCACCATGGTGCACTGAAGGAAAGGTTTGCTTTGTTGCAGCCCAGTGTGGCTCACAGTCACTACACCTGAGCTCTTTTCACACTGGGACAAGTCTTGATTTCAACATCCATAAATTCATCTAGAATTAGCTGGTTTTATGGGAGGCATGAAGTGGCAGGAGCATGGGTGTGGAAGCCAAGCTGCGTATGTCCATACCTTAGCCTTCCCGCCCATATGCTTGCATAGGTCAGGTAACAGTTCTGCACCTCAGTATCCTCATCTGCACAATGGGCCCATGAGCAGGATCTCCTAGTCCCATGTAGCTATTGTTTTCCTGGTTTGTGTTACTCTCTGGGTATCAGCAGACCCACATCAAGGAGATGCCCAATAGTGCTACGCAACACACTGGATTTGGGAAGGATATGTGAATTCATGAAAAACACTTTAAACAGCATTTTACACTTTCTGGGAATGTAGCAACTACAATTAAAGTTGTCAAGGGGAAAGAGGGCTATCGTTCAGTCCTCACAGGTTCTTGGAGACTATGACTTTAAGTGAAATGATGTATAAGGAAGCAATGTAAAGGAATTTTATCCTTGGCCAATTTGACATAAGCAAGAGTTAAGTTTCTACTAACACAAGCATTATCAAACTTCTGAGGAAAAACCCAAAGCACTTCTAAAGTAAAACAAACATTTACAGCCATTCACTCATTTTCCAACCTGCTTATTCCAAGGCAGGGCTGCTGGTGGCTGGCAGCTGAGCCCATCCTGACAGCTCAGGCCACAAGGCGGGGCCCAACCACGGACCAGATGCCCTTGGATCACAGGGCACACCCATGCCCAGACCCACACCCCCACTCCCTCCAGCAGGGACAGTTGTGACAGGCCTAATACATACACCCGGGGGATATGGGAAAAGACCAGAGTACAAGGGAAAGCCCACACAGACACGGGAAGGACACACATACTCCACACAGACAATGGCCCTGAGGGCGGGGGGGTTACTTTTATTTTTTCATCAATGTTATAATGAAACAATTTTGAATGAAATGAGCACTTGCTGTACTTTTAAGGGGAAAGTAATCTAATGTGATTTTCTAGAAGTTAAGTAATTCAAACTCTTGATTAACTAGAATTTTCTTTCTGTATACCTTATGAAAACAACACAAAGAAAAATGGTTACCAGGAATTTAATTAAATATAAGAAAACAAATCATTCAATATAAATAAACCTAAGATATCCCTAAATTCAGTCCACTCTCCTAAACAAAATGTCTGATCAGCTACCCTTTGCAATGGAAACTGACATTCAAAATAATGACTGGTGTCTCCTCAAATCTGAGTCCTCAAAGACAAAGTGAGTGTAACAGTTGCTGTGTGTTGGAAACTGCTCGCAAAATAACAGTGCTGAGTACTTAACATAAATTATACACCACACACACACTCTCTCACTCAGGCAAGCACACACATGCTCACAAGCACACTCACATTCCTTTAAGCTCCCTAACAACTTCAGGAGTGAGGCTTTGTTCATATTTTACAGTTACAAGTACATTTTACCAATATGGAAGCTGAGGTTTGGAAAAGTAACTATCCGAATTCACATGATGGGTGAACACAGCTTCCCCTCTCCACAGCAGCACTCTAGACAACTGTCTTTCTATTCTTAAAACTCCAGTTGCCCAACAGAGTATGGTGATTTCATATTTCATTTCAACCAAAAGTCAAAAACGGTTTTTGCTTGACTCTTAATTAACCAGAGACTGTAGCACACTCAATAGCTTTGCCCTTGGTCTGAGGATCCACTTACAGAGCATCTATTTCCCACTGCTTTTAATTATTCTTCACCTTGCCATCAGCAAGGAAAGCCATGAACTGACTGTCTAGAGTGGATTTTAACTCCATAAACACGAGGGTTGTGTTTATTCACTGCCATTTCCTCAACAGAACCAAGAACAGTTCTTACATAATGCAGAGGGTGGAGAATTAATGTTTACTGAACAAATGAGGAAATAAGTGTGCCCATCATTCTCTCCATCATGCAACTGTATTTGAAGAAAGAAAAATGTTCTGTCTGCAAAGATAGATGACAAAATGAAAGAAGCACTAACTCAGTGCTTTCTGGCTGTGTGATATTCAGCAAGTTACTTAAATTCTCTGACCTTTGGTTTTCTCATTTGGAAAGCCAGGGATTGCTTATTACTTCATTCGCAATCTTGGGAGAACTAAATATGCTTTAAAAAATCCTAAAATGCCTTTATGTAGCAGCCACTCAAGTATACAGTTTTCCCTCCTTCCTGGTGTTTTCATTTCCACCGCAAGTCTACTGTTTCCTAGCAATTACATCATCCATAAGTAGGATTTATCATTTGTAAAACCCTTCACCATTTGCCAAGATAATCACATTATCTGCTTTGAACATGGCAATAACCCTGGGTAAGAATAGAAGAAGCTCATTTCATCTCAAGTTCCAGGGGACAAAACCTGTTCTATTCGAATTTTTACAGTGAGTACATCTCAGTGCCAGACTCAAATCTTGATTCACTGGCATGAATTCTGAGCTTTCCGTCATACTCCAAAGTTTGCTTTTACAGAAACTTAGAAAACCAATTCTTATTTTTTTCAGGTTAGCTAATGCATATGATTTAAATGCAGGATTACATGATATCATAGTAGTCATAAAGCTCTTCCTTATCCTATGGGAAAGCCCCTCTGAGGATGAGAAAACTGTGGCACAGTGACTAGAGATCTGACTGCTTCACAAACCCAGTGGGGGATCCATTGGCTGACAGGACCAGATCTGGGGGAAACTAAACCTCCAGAGGCAATTCCCACTCTCCTCTCTCAACTGATCACCTCCTGTACTCTCTTAGCTGCCCTACCTTCTGGTCATAGATGTAATTCATCTGGGGAAAGCTCTATGATCTACCCATCCCAAACCAGATTCTCTTGTATCATTGAAAGTTCCAGGGCATCCTCACACTCCCCACTACTGTTCAGTTCAAAACAGCTGTGACTAAATGTCCAGGTCCATGTAAATAGAAATAAAAGCTTACAGGTGACTTGTCATTAATTCTGGCCACTGGTTCCTGTTGTTAGCAGAATTACAGCATATTTGCATATCAGAAAACTTATTGTTCAAATTAAGAGAGTCAGGCTTCCCCTGCCCACCTCTCTGCAGGCACCAGGAGCTGTAGCACTGATGCTGAGGCTCTGAGGGCAACGGCTGCTGGGGGCTGAGTGCACACCCAGCGTGGTTAGAACAGACCGCAAAATCATCTGCCTAAGCTGAAGAACAGAAACACGGAAGCCCGTGTAGGAAGTTCACAAAGTCATATCTCCAGAAAAATCATCCCAGATCGCCTTTATTAGGGGATGAATCCACAAAGTGCGCATTATGGTCAACTTTCGGTTGAAATTTATAGTAACCTCTTTTAGCCTTGAACCCAGTCATGGGAATAATAAAGCTAACAGAAAAGATAATGATATATGGACAGTGCAAGATGCCTGAAATGTATGCAGAATAAGTAGTTACCCAAGTGATGTGACTAGAGGTTCCTTCTGCCCTCAACTATCTAAATATGCCAGGTGCTGTGATACCTAAAGTTCCATGATTAAAAACCTGTTGCTATAGTTTAGACACATTTGTACAAACAGCATTCTCTTTTCAATGCAAAAACTCCAGAAGGTGGGAAGCATGACATCAGTAAAATACTAGTGTGAATGAATGCAGGAAATAAACAGAAGTTGAACACACTTGGAAACCCCTGGCCACCCTGGAGATGAGAGGACCTGAGCAGTGAGGAAGAGGAAAACAGATGTGGCCCAATCTTTCCATGAGCACTGTAGACCACATCAGAGGACAGCTGGTTTCTGATAACAGAATTTATCAGAGTAGCGACAAATAGTATAGATACTCATATACAAATAATGTTTTAATCTGATAAAAATGTCAAGAAATGTGACTGTATTTACAATATATTACACCAACATAAAAATGTTCTTTCCTGTGCCAGTTTGGGACAGATCATATAGATCTTCTCTCTACATAGATGACTTTATTACATTCCTTTGCTTCGTAAATGCATAGTATGCCAAGCTGCATAAGAAATCATCCCATACCAGCTCTGGGTAAATAATCAAATAAGCATCAGATAAGTTAATAAGGAAAAAATCTTCTATCTAGATGGGATAAACCCAGAAAAACTGAGTAAACTCATCACACATATTTAGATGCTATCTTGAACAGCGTGGCTAAGATATGGGAGGCTGGAGGAAAGAAAGGGTAAAGGCAGTTAGAGGCTTTACCAAGGAAGACACAATAGTCAAAGGTATGCCTTCTACACTGGAAGGCAATAAGGAGATTAGATCTTTGTGTAGAGCGGGGCGGATAGCCTCCAGAGAGAAGTTTACGCAAAGACAACTTTTTCAAAAGCAAATTTCATTTTTTGCCTTTTGTAAAACATGTTCCAGTCTCATTTGTATAATTCCATTTAAAAGCACTGGAGAAAACATGTGACAGTTTCTCATCAGGCCCTCTGGAATCACCCATTCCCACATGTACTTGTTCTTTGGGCTTTTGCTGTTAGTGCTTCAGTGCCTACAATCTTAGAGCTCCCAGCCCTCACTCGGACTCCCCCACCTCAAATGCTGCTGCTGTTCTCACCAACTTCAGAGACGGGCCCACGCATGGTTCCAGGCTGAGCTATTGCCAGTGTCAGCTCTTAGTTATCAGAGTTTATCAAATAGAAGAGATCAAATTGTTTGGCTGCCTTTTTAACTTTGAATGCTGAGCAGCTGGTGTTTGATTGTGTGTTGCCATTTAAGAACACAAAACTCCTCAAACATTTTGATCACAAATAGATCTGTGTTCGAGAAAGAATGTCTTCCTGCTGGTGAATGTCTCCTTAGCTTTGAAAAAAGGTATGGAAGACATCACACAGCCCTTCAAATCTCTAAGGCAAGCAGATTTTCATAGATTATTTGGAGTTGGAGAAGCCTGCAACATAATCTAAGTCAATTTCCAATCCAGTGTTCTCTCATATGGCAAGAGAAAAACCTGATGTCCTGGAGTGAGTATCCCTGATCATCTCCTTAGTTAATGGCATGAGGGTCAGAATCAAAATTCTGACTCCAGCTGATGACTAGAAGACCAGTTAGTCTCATGTCCACTGTACAAAAGAACTTTGAATATCCCACATACACCAGTGTGAAGATGAGGGACCAGCAGAGTAAAGGGGGGTCATATTGACTTTATCTGAGTGTGTGTTCAGCAGGGTAAGGTCTAGTGAGTCTCAGGAGTCTCCATGTTAGTGGACATTAACTTGCATTGAGAGTGACTAAGTCATTATAAAGTGGAAAGAAGCATTTTCCCCACTGGAGGTGTGAGGCAAGGTCATCTACCCACACTTTGATAGTGACTGTCCCTCTCTCTAAGAAGAAAGCCCTCCCCAACACACACTTTAGATAAAACCAAGTTTTCACCACTAATAAACCCTCTGGGCTAATGATGCAGAGTCCATAATGACAAGCAAGAGGGAGATCACAAGTTGAAGAGATGAAATGGTCTCATAGAAAGAACAAAGAAAGACCCCAGCCCTTTAATTATGCTCCGTTAAAATTGCCTAAATAGAGTCTCCCTTTCTCAGGGAGTAGCAGACACACCCTGTCCCTGGTGCTGACTCCCTTGGGATTAATTGCATAAGCTTTTTTAAAATATTTATTTATTTATGCATACAATCTGGGGTACAGACCAGAGGCGTGGGGCGGCGAGAGGGTTCACTAGAAACAGAGTTGGGAGCAGAACAGGCAGATCAACGGAAACTCACTGCTTAGGGGAGCAGCAGGCTAGGCAGGAGAGGTCTGCAGCACCATGTGGGAATCTCCCTGGCCAGTGGTGTTGAACTTGTGTCGCTGCTGCCAACAGCTCCACAGCACAGTGAGCGCTTAACCACTGCGCCACCAGGGAGGCCCAAATTGCATAAGCTTTAATGAACTCTGCTCGGTGCCTACAAGACCAGAATCACCATTATTTCTATTACTCAGAGAGCTCGAGAACTCAGAATCTGGTAATAAGGACACAACCATCCTGTGAACCAGCAAGCTGGCATTTCAGATGGGTGTTAAGTGTTACTCTTAGTTTATTGTTTAAATCAGCATGGCCAGTCTGAAATAATAAAAGACAAAGTGAGATGTGAATTTGAAAACTAGTCAAGGAGGAAAAGTAATACTAATAAAAACATTAAGTGGGGAGGCTGATGAATAATTTAGTCACTGAGTTGTTGACTAGTGTTTCCCTGGAGACCCAGCACAAATTGAGGTAGGGGCCCCATCTCTGGTACAACCTAAGTGGTGGAGCTGCTTAAGAATCGCTTCTTCAGGAGGTAGACACAGAAACTAACTCTCTCTCTCTCTCTCTCTCTCTCTCTCTCTCTCTCTCTCTCTCTCTCTCTCTCTCTCTCTCTCTCTCGGCACTGAGAGAAGGTCCTCCCCCTGAATCCACATGTCCCAGATTTGGTATGGATGTATAGCAGGATCACCTCCATTTTCCAACAAAAAGTTCCCCTATCTTATTTGACAAACAGGAATCTTGTGGCCCACTAGTCTTTCTCCTAAAATACCTCTCCAGACCCTAAACTGGATTGCCATACCAATCCTTCTATTTTCCTTTAATTTGTAACCTACTCTTTTTCCCTCTTCTGCCAATAGAGTCCCTAAAAAAATTCCACCATGAGACTCCTCCTAGTAATTGTCTACTTACTGCTGCCCAAGGGGAACATACCTTCATCTAGAGGAAAAATATTATTATTATGTTTGCAAGAGTGGACAGCTAATGTCCACGCGAGAAAATTTCAAGAATGAGCTACCACCAGACTTAGAGAAAAGTCTCTACACTTGGTGGGTGGGGAGGGTAGTGACACCCACACATTCTATGAGGTCAGTCTCTAAAATGAACTGCATTAATGCTAATTAATTAACTAATTAATTAACTAATTAATTAACTAATGCTCCAATGAAATAGTCTCTCAAGGTTTTTTCCAACTATATATATATATATTTTTTATAAATATATATTTTTATTGTTATTTAAGTCTTTTACATTTTGTATTCCCCTTGGGTAGCCAATTCACCCGTGATCCATCTCCATGGTCCCTTGTGTTCTTTTCTATTCCATTTTGTGCCCTTTTCCTTCCCTCCCTCCGCCTCCTTCCCCTCCCCCCCCCCCCCCCCCCCCCCCTCCCCCCCCCCCCCCCCCCCCCCACGGATTGTCTCTCTCCCACCCGGCCTCCCTATAGTCTTGTTATAAGTGAAACCATTCGATATTTTTCTCTTTCTTTCTGGCTTATTTCACTGAGTATGATCCCCTCTAATTCCATCCATGTCGCTGCAAATTGCATGTGTTTATCTTCTTTCCATGCTGAATTCAGACTGCTAAACATGGAGCTTCCATACGACCCAGTTTTCCAACTATATTTTTATGACTGTGGTTCTCAGTTATACAGAATCTTAGCTTATATAAAATGCTTGCTATCTCAGACAAACTGCCTCCAGTTAGGCCACAGGGCATTTTGGAATACAAAAGAAGTGGTGAATACTGAATTTTACACAGTTATAGGAAATCAAATATATGCCTCACTTCTTTTCACAGAATATTATAGTCCACCCTACAGTGAGGGAACAAGGACACCACATTTACTGACCCCAAAACTTTTGCCAATGAGTGATAACCCATTTCATTTATAGCTGTGTAACACAATATAATACAATAGTATCCCGCTGTATGCATCTATCACATTTTGTTCATCCATTCATTCCTCGATGGACACTCGAGTTGCCTTAGCTTTGGTTATTGTGAACAATGGCACTGTGAACCTGAGCGTGCTCCTGTCTCCTGGAGAAGCTGTTGCAATTCTTTGGATATACACCCAGATGCGGAACTGCTGAACCATGTAGTAATTCTATTTTTTTTTCAGAAGAAATATGTATTTCTTCCAAAACTGCTTGTGCTTTTAGCTTAAAATAACAGATAAAGCATTTAAGTCAAGCAGAATTGGAAAGACAAGGGCCTCTCTGGTGGCGCAGCGGTTGAGCGCTGTGCTGTGGAGCTGCTGGCAGCAGCGACAGGAGTTCGACGCCCAGCTGGGGAGATTCCCACATGGCAAGGCAGACCTCTCCTGCCTTGCCCGCTGCTCCCCTAAGCAGCGTTATTTCCGTTGATCTGCCTGTTCTGCTCCCCACTGTGTCTCTGGTGAACCCTCTCGCCGCCCCATACCTCTGGTCTGTACCCCAGCTTGTATGCATAAATAAAATAAAATCTCTAAAAAAAAAAAAAAAGAATTGGAAAGACAAGTGCTTGGATTAAAAAGCAGAGAATAAAACATGATGCTATGGTGCTCCGATGCCCCAGCCAGCTTCTAGCGGCATCTTGTTGAGTGCTCTTTCTCAAATGTGGCGCATGGGGAGAAAGCCAACAAAGTAAAAGAGAAATGTGCAGTCCCATTCAAGGCAGTGAACCTGTGGGAACTTCCCAAAATTCAAGTTACAAAATAGATGATTTGTCCAGGATTCCTTACCCAGGAATGTGATTCAGAAAGCAGTGGGTCATAGATTAAGGAATCCATAGCATCAGAGTAAGTGTTCTCTACTCAGGCATATAGTGGAATAAGCAGAGACCTGATGCAAAACCAGGTTTTGATCCCAGATCAGATGCAGAATTGCACTTGGAGCAAGTTGTAGTCACTCAAAGAACTCAATGAAGTGACAGGTGTCCCAGTAGGTCAGAGTCAGGGTCAGTTTATGCTGGTGTGTTCTGTTGGAGATATTCTGTTGATATGTATTTCTGTCTTTTTGATTGTCCTTTGCTTTGGGGACAGAGCCCCAAACAACTTGAGCCTTTCCCATAATTAAGGTTTACCTATATTCAGATATTTATATATTTGAGAAAATAGCTGAAATAATGCAACTTTTAAGAAGGAACAATGAAACTCAGAATGGGAACTCTCTATATGTAAGGGGAGGCAGGCAGATGGAAACCAGTCAGCAATCACAGCTAAGAAGAAAGGCAACAGTGCTGTTACACAATGTGAGCCTGTTCTTGAACCTACTTTGATTCACTATCTAGGGAATATCAGTGCACTCTGGGATGGAGAGAGCTAACAGAATTTTGTTCATGGACAGCCAGCAACTACACTGAGATATCCTACCCAAAACCAATTCCCATACACATGAGAAATGGAAGTAGCTTCCCATCTATTAGAAAGACAATCCAAATGGCAAGTGGGAAGGTGAGACTCTCACTGGGTCAAAGTCCCCATACAGATGCTTGAAGCTGGATGCTAGGCAACACAGAATAAAGCCTGGATGGGTGTCATAGGTCACAGGAAAAATTAAAAAGTCAGTAAATACAGAATAACCTAGCTCAGTGGTTCACAAACTTTGAGGTTCTAGGATCCCTTCACAGTCTTAAAAGTTAGTGAACACCCCAAAAAGTTTGTGTATGTGGGTCACACGTATCGATACCTACCATGTTACAAACTAAAGCTGATCATTTAAAAATATTTATTTACTTGAAATAAGAATAACTAAATCTATTACATGTTAACATTTTCATCAATATTTATATTATCCCAAACCAAAAAAAAAAAAAAAAACATTAGGCAATGTGATGTTCTGTTCTATTTTTAGCAAATCCCTTTAAGATCTGGCTTAAAAGAAGGTATCTATATTCGCAGATCTGTGCCTATACTCAACTTTGGTGTACATATTATTTTTTTTAAAAGATGTGAAGAAAATCTATCCAATACAGATACGTAGTTGCAAAGTGGAATAATATTTTAATATTTCCAGAGAACTGTGGAGTCTTCCGTGATACTATACCAAAACTCAACAAGTGTGGTTTCTTATAGGCTAACTACAGTATAGAATTTGAAAACAAATCACTGAACTTATCATACACTGTTCCAATAAAATTAATTAGCTTACCTTGCACATTGAATGAATCTTTTACACATGCACAATTTTGCAATATCGTTGGTCATTTTTTAGAGTCATGCATATATTCCAAATGTTGACTGCATTTCATAATTTAGTAGAAAAAAAGGTCACTTTTTAAGTATCTCCCCTCATCTTCTCTGAAAAATCTTTAATTATGAAGAAGCAGCCAAATTCATAGTGGCAGATGCAAATTTTCTACGATTTTCATTTTCATGTAAAATCTGGAGTTTTGTCTTTGGCAACAAATGAATGAAATTGTCGGTTGTTTTCTTTGAAAGAAAAGACTGTTCGCTTTTGAGATAATGTCTACCAAACACCCAAATCTAAATAAAGAAATGTCTAGTTTAGCTTGCAACTCAACAACTGCAAAAGTGCTTTTTCTTAAGGCAAGTATTGCACTTCATACACAGAAGAAGGGCTTCATGCATACTTCCATTTCATCACCCAGAGTATTAAAATGACATACATTCAAGGTTCAAGATTTAATAAAATTAATACTTTATAACTGCTTCACTGAGGCATTTCATGAGTAGGCCTAATATGTGAGAGTGAAACATATGTGAGAGTGAAAATATACCAGAATAAAATTTGGCATCACTGTCTTATTTCATTCTAAGGCACCAGTGCTCACACCCTTTGTGGATTTGGCCAATGGTACAAACATCCATGCAGTGAAAAAGAAGGCTGGTGCTTCAATATTGTTAGGAAATAGTTTTCACTTCATAGGGTCCATGAACCACACTTTGAGAACTGCTCTTCTAGATCCATGGTTCTCAGCCTTTGCTGATTACACTGGTCAACAGTGAGATTGTTACTGACTTAAAAAGGCCCGAATCTGTAGTATCTTGGTGGGCTGAACATGAATATAACCCTGAAAAATTTTTATTAGCGCTCGTTTTGAAGATATTTCATATATTTTATATGTTTCACCATGTAAATTGATCCAGTAGGACTGCAACAACATCCTAAATCAGCCTAAAATGATGTCATATTGCATCGCATTGCATAATGCCATCATGTACACATCATCTAGAGTTGATTGCATCATTTTCTGATGCAATGAAATACTACTGCCAGGCAGCTGAAGGAAGCTGACGTCAGCAGTGTACTGTAGAAAGCCCTGTCAGAAAGGTTGAGCATTGAAAATATTTCAGACTTTGTGTGAGACAGTTAAAGTTACTATTCCATAGAACTTTTATTTTATCCATTTAGGCACAATACAGAACAGTCATGCCTCAAAAGTGCGTTAACAGCGTGGACAATTTCAGCTCTATTTGTGGGGAAGTGACATTTGCCAACTAGAAGGAAAGTATCACTTCTCAAGTGAAGAAGGCTTATCATCTCTACTTCAGATGCAAGGTTGGTGACCAAGACAAGTCTTGGGCCCTGCATATATATTGTGCTACATGTACAACACAGCTTTCACAGTGGTTCAATGGCAAAAGACCATCAATGCCATCTGCAGTCCCCATGGTGTGGAGAGAGCCAAGCAACCACATAAAAGATTGTTACTTCTGCTTGGTTCCTCCTCTTTCTGGAGGAGTAACGAAGCAAAAGAAGTCGAGAATAGTCTACCCAAACATTCTGTCTGCATTGAGACCAGGACAAGGGTGAGCCAACCTGTTCTTCTCCTGTTCCATCAGCATGCAGTGATCCAGATTTTCACTGTGGTGCATCATCAACCCCACACAGAGTAACACAGGAAGAACTCAATGACCTGGTTCGTGATTTGGACTTATCCAAGAACAAGGCAGAATTGCTAGGATCAAGACTCCAACAATGCAATCTTCTAGAAGAAGATGTCACAATTACTTTATATTAAAAGAGCCACCAGCAGTTGGAGCCTTTCTTCAGAAAAGAAAGGACTCTGGTATTCTGTTCTGATATTGAGGGCCTCATGAATGTCTTAGGAATCACTCATGACCCACAGAATGGACACTATTTCTAGACTCTTCGAAACTGAGTCTTAAGGCTGTGCTTTTGCACAATGGAAACTGTTTTCCATCTATTCTATTCCTGAACAGCTGTACAAGAGACAAGCAAAGAAATCTAAGAAGTAGTCTATGACTTGATTTTTTACAGGTATTAACCATAGGCCTATTACTATTGGCATGCATTTCGTGATGTAAACATCAATTTATTGCAGATTATGAAAAAACTAGAGCCAAAATTAGAATTGACTGTCATATTCATGTTGAGCACATACAGATTGATAGGAAATGACTAATTTTATTTCAGTAACATGACTTTTGTAAAAATTTGTTGATCAGTGTTATTGGAGTCATCCAAGATGATTCACGATCCCAATGGCCCAGTCATGCCTTTGACTATTGAATCAAAATCTCTAGAAGGGCACAGCAGTTTTTAAAGCCCCTCAGTTGATTCTACTATGCAATGAGGTTTGAGAATATGTGACCCAAGATCACTCCAATTCAGGTTCCTAGGAAGTACTACGTGAAGGAAGCATGAGAGTGCTTGAGCCCGAGGAAGCACAGGCTTGGGCATCTACAGAATACCGAAGGTGTAGTGTGCAGTAGTCAGATGAAATTCTAGCAATGATTTTTTATATTCTTCTCTCCTCTCTCCTTTTCTCCTTCTCTTTATTTCCTTTGAGGCTCTCACTGATTAAAAATCTTTGGGCACTCTAGAGTTTGATCACTTTGCTTTTACATATATGGGTGGGCATGAACCCTTAAAGCAAGGACCATATGGCTTTTCCCTTAACACTTTGGGGTCCCTGGGCACCCCTCGGTTTTGCCTGGTCTCACTATCAGTTAATGGGTCCAGATTTGGCAATACTCTGCATGTTTTTTCCCAAAACCTATGTTCAGTCCTATAGCCCCTATGAAACTCAAACATATTTTTTCTCTTCTCTCAACTCACACAGTTTCTACATCTTATAAAATAATTTAGTGTGTGTTTATGTATATGCTATATTGTATTCATATTTTTTTGTTGGTTGATTTTAACTCTGACTCTCCAAACTGAATTCTCAGAGGGCATATATTCTCTTAATTTTTTAAAAATGAAAAGTCTCATTGCATAATTTGTGGTAAAACTTGTAAATTAAAATAAACTATGAAGAAGTAAGTTAATTTGTATGCAGTCCTCTAAACCAGAGAAGTAACTATACTAACATTTTGATTAATAAGCTTCTAGGTAATTCACTCTTTACACACACTGACTTAAACATTTAAATAAATTGGTTCATATATCAGAAGCTGTTTTTATTACTTCCATTTAATAATTCTTTATAGATATCTTTCATATTGATAATATTTAACTGCATCATCACTTATAAATGACTGCGATGTTTACAATTGTATGGATATGCAATGATTAATTTAGCCAATCTCTCACTGATGGGCATTTAGGTCACTTTTAACTTTTGCTATTAAAAATAATGCTGAGACAAACAACTCCGTATAATTTCCTTTTCATAATCTCATTGGAATAAATTCCTAGAATAATTATTTGATAGGATTACTTATTTACTTTGTTTCTATTCCCTATAACACAATATAGAACTAATGCAATAATAAAAAGAAATACAAACCAGGTTGCCTAGGGATAAACTCAGCCATACAGATAAAGGAAATTTCCAGTATACCACTCTGAATACCAAATAGAAATACAGGGGAAATTCTCTGAGAGGAACCTGTTCAATCTAATGTCAAACACATTATGTCTTCCCACAAAAATGTTTTGTGTTTTTTATTCAAGAGAGGGTTTTAAAAAAAGGGTCAGGAAAAACACAAAATTTGCAAGCTGAGGATAGAACAGAGGCAAACAGCAAGGGGCGAGGGGTCAAAACAGGGCAGGGAAGAGCACAGGGGACTGTGGGATGGGTTTTGGGCGTTATGGCGGTGGGAGAACTACGGGGACTACATCTGAGGGCAGAAATCAAGTACTGTCCAAAAATTAACAAATACATAAGAAAATAAATTAATTAAAAGGGGGGTTAATATTGATGAGGAAATAGAGCAAGTTAACAAATTGCTGTAAGAAAAAAATACACATAAGATCTCTGACAGAGACCGAAGGAAACCAAAAAGGGAATACAGTTTCTTTGCATTCTGATTCAGAACCTTGAATGCATTTTCCTCTTGCAGCATCAATACAGGTTCAAATATCAGTTTACAAAAAGCTATTTGATCCAAAGTGTACTTGATTGTGTTCATAATGCAATGCCAATAATATAGACTCAAATTTATTGTATTATTCCTATGGAAAATGTATTCTGCATCACAACCACCTAAATAAGAAATTAACATTTTAAATATAATCCAGTCATAGCTGGGGCTCTACTAGTACAAATATACCTGAGATTGCCCTTGACCAAATATCTGCCACTGAGGCTTTACGTCCAAAAAAAAAATCTCTGCTGTCTGAGCCTCAGTATCCTCAACATAAAATAAGAGTGGCTAAAATCAAATACAAATGACCTTTCAGTGATAAAGTTCTACAATCATATGAATTCTTGAGAAAGAGATTTCCTCGAGACAGCTGCCCAGTGAAGACCGATTTCCTGGAACCTAAAACCACTAAGTCTTTAAATAACTTGGGAGAAGCCCTGTGTAATATCAATTGCCAAATACATTTTTAGGGCAACCATAATTATTAGAATATAGAAAGGCTCCCTATCTATCATGAAATTAAATTTGAAAAGGCAGTGTTTGTAAATATTTCCTAGAATAAAACAATTTAACAAGACTCCCAACATCAACCAAGACAGAGAAATAAGGACTAGATTTGTCTTGCTGCATGAGACAAATTTTTTAAAAGTGGACAAAGTATATGAAAAAGATAGTTTTCAAGATACTGGACATCAACAAGCAAAGGAGAGTGATCTCCAAGCATCAAGGAACCAAAAAAAGTGACCCCTATGATTAGAACAACTTACTGCCTGCAGAGAATTCACATGTTCTAGCCCATGGAGGAGGAAGCTAAGAAGAGTTCTGTGAGTTTTCTAAGTAAGAAATACAAAGCTGAGGCAAGAATAAAATAAAGGAGCTTGCATTTCACAAAACAGAAGAGAGCTGCACAGTGAGGGAGCACCAGAAACCTACAGGGACTCATCATTTAGTCTTCAGTTGAGTGCTTAACAGCACGAGTGAAAAGAGACAAGCCAAGGCTAAAGATTAAAACATCTAAATGGCTTATTATAGAAAATGAAGATCAAGAAGCCCCACAATCTGTAATCTGCAAGCTGGAGAACCAAGAAAACCAGTGATGTCATTTAACCCAAGCCCAAAGACAGCAGCATCGTGGGGGCAATGGACTAAGTTACAGTCTGGGTCTGAAGACCCAAGAACCAGTAGCACTAATATCTAAGGGCAGGAGATTTCATAGTTTTGTGTTATTTCTTGTCTCTTAAGGCCCTCACTGGATCGGATGAGTTCCACCAATGTTAATGAGGGTGACTTTCTTTTCTCAACCTGCCAGTTTAAATTATAATGTCCTTGAGAAAGAACCTCACAGACACCCAGATATCATGTTTTACCAGGTGTCTTGGCATCCCTTAGCTTAGCCAAGTTGGGTACATAAAATTAACCATCACAGAGTATGCAAAAAAAAACATTTTGCATTGGTAGTCGAGGGAAATTAGCCCTGGCTTAAATATTTTCTGCTCCATCTAACAAAGTTTTAAAGTCATCACCAGAAAGGACTAAAATGTTTCAAAGAAAATTAACTACATCATGGAACTACACCAAGAAAACTCATAGAAACAAAAAGAGAATCCACTATCTAATAGGTTAAAATTTACAATGCCTAGCATCAAATCAAAAATTACCTAGCCATGAAAAGCGAGAAATACAACTCAAAATGAGAACATCAATGAGCTGATATCAATCCAGAATTTACAAAGATTGTATAATTAATATAAAGGATATTAAAACACATTAAAGTAGTACTCACATATGTCCAAGGCACTAAACATAAAATTAAGAATGTTAATTTGAGATATGGAAGACATAGAAAAAGACCCTAGTTGAACATCTAGAAAATAAAAACTATCATGTCTGAAATAAAAAATGCAGTAAGTTGGGTTAACACCAGACTCGAGCCCACAGAGGAAATGACTGGGAAATGTACATACTACACAATCAGAAACACAAGCAGGAAAAAGAATAGAAAAAAGCAGTAAACACCGGCTAAGCTCTGGAACAATTTCAAATACTTAATAAAGCCTAAGAAGTGCAACTGTAATCTCTGAGTGAAGGGAAGGAGAAAAAAAGAAATAAGTATTTGAAGAAATGACGACTAAAAAATGTCCAGATTTGATAAAAAATAATCATAAACATACAGATCCAATATTATGAACAAAACCCAAGGTCAGAAAATGTGAATAAAACTTCACAAATTACAATGTAATCAAATTACTGAAAACTCTTAAATGAAGCCAAAAGAGGCTTAAAAACATGTTATATAAAAAGGAACATACATAAGGATGACAGCAGATTTCTTATCCATTTAAAATTACAGCTCCCTCCCTGGTGTGACAGATACAGGTGCAGGTGCGGGCTGAGAAGCCACAAGCCCTAAAACCATCTTTGTAAACTAAAGTTATCTCAGTTTCAAAAAGTACAGCTCCCTCCATGTATACTCACCACGGGGTTTCCTCCCAGCGCTTATCACCTCCTAGTGTACTATTTAATTTATTACATATCATGTTCATGCATCTGCTTTCTCCATCAATTTACATCCCCTTACGTGGATGTAAATTTCATCAGGGCAGGAAATATTTTCTGCTTTGCTCTTGTGTATATCGATTGTCTAAAGAACATATACCAGGGATGGGGAAAAGGCTGGAAGAAAACTAGATAAGAGAGCAAAACTTTGGAATTAATAAACCCTGTACCCAAATGTAAAATATAGTGGTTACTGCCTGGGTAATAACTGGCAAGTTGGGAGGTTATTATGAGAATTGTAGGCAATTTATGGGAAATAGTAAAAAAAATTAATAAATGATGTTTAGTATTATAGGGAACCAAAAAACCTGCCTCTTTACAAATGTCTTTTTGGCAAAAGGCTGATGTAATGGGAGGGATTCTGAAGGCTGGGTGGACGTTGCTTTTGATATTTATATGTAAACTTCTCTCTGTAAGAGCTTCTTAATCTCCTTAACTCTTTTCAATAGAGAAGTCCAGTCTTAATAAGCTGCATACCTTTGTCTAACTGCACCTTCCCAGAAAAACTCTGACCTTCCCCTTTCTTCACCCCCCAACCTCCATTTGCTTAGTGAAGCTATTTAAGATGGTAACTGAAGCCACAGGGACAAGATACTTAGCCATGCTGGGTCTCTCCCAAATAACTGGTTGAGTTTTGACTTTTTGCTTGCTTGAATATATGCCAGCCTAGAAGAACCCAGAGGGGTATGCTACGATTCCCTTTGCATTCTGACAACATGATGATGTTTATTTCAGTCAGTTAAAATATAAGCAAAGGCCTGAGGTCATGAGATGGTATTAGCATGGATTGGAAGGGTGGAACTGGAGGTGAGGCTACCAGGATTCCAAGTAGTGACAATAAGCTTATGATACTCAGGAAGGAATGAAATGGTAAAATCTCTAGGATTTCTGCTTAGGTGTGGTCTACTGGTTATATGCTAGGGCTCTTTGTAACAGTGGGAAATAAGATAGAAGAAACAGGTTTGCCTGAGAGGAACAAGGTAAAAGATAGAAGCAAGAGAGAGATGTGAAGTGTTTGTACTTGTACCTGTTGAATTTGGGGTGTCTCTAGGACATCTAAGAGGAGATATTCAGGAATGAGCTCTGAACTGGGGATTTAGTTTTGAGGGTCATCACCATACAGGTATAATGGAAGCCACAGGTATGGATGAAATCACCTTGGAAAAGCATTTAGAGAAGGGGATCAAGGACAGAGAACTGAATAACAACAGTCAGTGACAGATTGCGTTTGAGGTACTTTTTCAAGGAGTAAGGAGAGTGCATGCGTGAGGCCTTAGAAACTCCTCACAATTGATGCATATCAACTTCCTCTTCTCCCTTTCTCCTAGCTTAGCCCCTCAGTCTTCTTGGATTGTTCTGCTTTCTCTAAGTGCAACATCTCATTTGTCAACCATCCATTCTCACACCCTTCTCCCCCTCAAAACTCTTATTTTCCCTGTGCACAGATTTTAGTATATATGAGTTAAATCACAAACATACCCCAAGAAACACTAACCAATGTTGTAATATAGGCATACCCACGGTAAACAGGCTGGCAGCATTCTGTGCTTGGCCAACCATCCATCCCAGAACTTCTAAAATCACATCATTATATCTCCCATATGCATCTCCAGTCCTTGATAAAGGCATATGGAAAAGCAGAGATGACAAGAATAGAAAGCAGTTAAGTGGAATATAAAACAGTGCTACAATCTCTATTCCACCCCCTCTTACAGCAGGAGGGAAAACTTGGGGAAATTGAGGAGGTGGGAAGGCACTTTCAGGCAAGATGATTCTTCAGACATAGGGGGCCTGATGTTCAATTGTTTCCACCTGCTACACAGCACCATGCAATTTCTCATGCAAAGCAAAAGAGTTTTAAAAACATTGCTATGAGCAGAACCTATAGAACCATCTGGATGCGTGGGGCACTCAAGATTTTTAGGTAGAACCACTCTCCTTACTCCTTGAAAAGTAGATTTCAGGTTGCACCACGAGTTCTGGTTCTACTGAATCAGAAAGTGTGTACCCCTCAGTCATGTGCTTACAGTAGAGGGTGACTAGATAGAGGGGGTGGGAGGAGAGCAACCTTGAAGATTTGACATTTGCACTATGACATGAAGAACTCACATGAGATCTTACAGAATGAGCTTTTTGTGGGACTCAGCAAGTTCAAAGATCCTGAGGTAGGAATATACCCCATGAGTTCAAAGAACATGAAGGATCCTCTGTGGCTGAGGTGTATTAAAAGGGAGAACAGTAAGAATTGATGTGGTAGAAAGAAGCTGTTACAGAACCCCTGGCCCCAGACCTTGATTGCCTGATCTCCCTGATATTGAGTCCCCAGTCTAATCACCAATCACCAGTGAGAACAGAACACCACCCTGCAGAAGATTCCTGTCTTCGGGCAATGGTTCCAGAACTGCAGATAGTAGAAGACTGACCTAGAAGTGACCTAAGTCTCATTAGCCTGCTAAAAGAACACACCTCTAGATGGAGATCAAGATGGTAATGACGCATGCAATCTCAGAAGAAGCTTGTCTCTTTGCCACATGCTCCAATACAGCCTGGGGCCAAAACACACCCCCAGCCTCATATCACCCAGCCCTGATATCCAACCCCATAAAACCAGCCCCCCCCCCCCTGTTGTCAGGTCAATAGTGTGACTCAAGGGCATTTGCCACCCCTTTTCTATCATGCTACCCACAATAAACCATTCCTCATTAACATCCATTGGCTCTTTGAGAGTTTAACTGTTGAAAATCAGACAAAGATCCTTCAGGATCTGAGACAAAGCCACATTCAGGATCTGTGACAAAGCCTCATTTGTCAACATGAATGAGCATGAACTGGCACATGGGTTGTTTCTTTTTCTTTTGGTAAGTTCTGCTGTTGCTGTTTGGGTCTCACCTATATGTAATGCCCGCAATACAGGTGGTCTTATTATGGTTCCCTGTGCTGCTCAGCCTTCCTATGGATTTGAGTCATGGAGGGACCCTTTCAAGATTGATGCCAAGGTCACACTGCCATCCACCGAATCAGAATCTCGGGCAGGTTCCAGGCTTTGGTGTTTTTCAAGTTTCCCAGGAGCAGTAAAGGCAGCCAGTGGCTCCCAGAAACGGGCATTTCAGAGCAGCTGATGGTGATGACAAGAGCATGGGGCCATGAATGATGCCCCCTCATGGCAGTGTCCCTGGAGGGCCCTTGCAAAGCAAGGCAGAGCTCCCAGCTGCCTGACTCACGGGCTCCCACAGGAGGCCATCTGCAGCCCCCAGCACGAGGCTCTCTCTTGCAGCAGGGTGCCCACATTTGCAAATGAAGCTGGAGGACATATTGCCTCTTTAGGAGGCATTTTTGGGACCTTGACAATCTCTACTTAAAAATAATAAATGAAACAAAGGATGATTTCATCCAAATAGGATGCCTGTGCACTAGCCCCGTAAAGATAGATGCCACCCCGGCTCCCAAGTGCCTGACGTCCTACGGAGCTCAAAATGTAAAAGCTAACACGTCTTGTCAAGCTCCAGAATAAGGGAGGCAGCTTTCCCACGTTCCTATTTCATTTTCCTACATTTGTTATGTTTCTCTGCTAGGCTAAAAAAAAAAAAAAAAAAAAAAAAAAAAAAAAAAAAAAAAAAAAAAAAAAAAAAAAAGAACAAGAACAAGAAAAGAGAGAAGATAGTGGGAAAAAAATAGCTCTAAGAGAGTGAGAGGTGGCATTTTAGTCAATTGGCAGAATCCAATCAAGCAAGTTTTCATTGTTTTCTGAGGTGGTGGCTTGTTTTGGCTTCTTTATTGAGGCTCTAGGGAATGGACGGAGGAGACAGCGCTGCAGGACACCGGAGCACTTTGCTACCGTCTTCCCCCCTGGCTTGAACACTTGATTATATTCTGTCTCACAGGGTCTTATTGATATTATTTAAGAGGTGTTAATCTTGCCACTTCCGGTAAATTTCTTGAGAACACATTTCTTCTGTGATTTAAATAGCACCTGTTGACAGGTACGTGTTGCCTAGTGAGCATAGATTTTGTATTGAATAGACCAGATAATACTTGTATTCTATTTTTGTATGACTTGCTTCTTCCCTGCTCTCAACCACCAACATTTTTGTCTCTCTGTGTGTGCACAAGTGTGTGTCTCCAAAGGAAGCACAGGGCTCTACACACATACCGCGGTTACTGTGGAACTTTATTGAAGGTCATCAGGTCTTAGACAACAGAATACTGGCCTTAAGTCCTAAGGAATGGCCTGCTAAGTTAGCTTAGAGTTAGGGTCCTTGTGTTAAGACCCAGAAACCCACACAAAGGGACGTGAATTTACATTGAGGGAAGATTAGAGGTCAATATACTAAATTCACAATAGGCCATCAAGTTGCTGGGAAAGGAAGTTGTAAGAGTCAAGACGAATTCCCCGCACAGTCTGAATGCTGATCTAGCGCCTTCCATGGGGAGAATTATAACCTGTAAAAAAGTAAGGCAGCCTCAGAAGGCAAAAAATGTGTGCCACGGAGCAGCTGGGAATGGAGAGTGGGGACAGCAAGCATCGAGAGCTACAATGAAGAAGAGGTTCTTTCAAACTCTCAGGAGACACAACTCTCAGTGACAGACGAGCGGCGCCCTGGGATTGTCCAACACGGAAGCCTCCAGTGACTTTCTGAGAAGACAGAGGCCATGGAGACACCTCCTTCTGACCACATGCACGTATGGGCAAAAGCAGAATCTATCACCCATGGTGAGTCTCTCGACCCACGAACCTGGAGTCCTGCCGAGTCCTGGAGCATACCCACCTCTGTTCCCACTGTGCTTCTGTTCCAAGAAAAAAGAATCAAAGATAACCTAAAGAATGTGAAGATTAAGTGTCTCAAAACTTCTCTACAGCTGAAGTCCCACATCAGGGTGATTATCCAGATCACCTGCGGCACTTAATTAAAAAATAACAGAGGTGCTGGGTCTACTCTGTGACTTTCAGAACCTGCAAATGGGGGTCCTGGGAACTCTTATTCATAAAGGGTCCCCTAGCTGATGCTGATGGTGGTATGTTACGGGTTTGGGAACCACTGTTTCACATTTATCAAAAAATAGGTTTTACACAGTAAATCAGCAAACTTGCTCTTGATTATTTTATGACTAATAAGGCAGTCTTTAGTCAGTATTCTGGTACGTAAACCGCTGGTAGGAGGTCTTGGTATCATTGTTAAGAAAAGCAGATCCTAATAATGAATAGTCTATGGTTTTGCTGGAGAACAAGAGCTCCCCAGGGGAAGTGGGAAAGCTGATGTGTTCCTTTCTCACCAGGGACTCTGCCAGGATGGACCCCATATTGACAGCACGTCTGAGGTCTAAATTAATGTAATAAAAGTAATCTACTCTTGTTTCTGAAACATAATCATAGGCTCTCTTAACTACTTTTAAATGGTTTTTGCTTTAAATCACCTCTGTAGAGGACAAAATTCCATTGCAACCTTCCAAACGTACAGCAAACTTTGTGCAGAGAATCTCTGTGAGACTGCTGGAGAGAAGAATAAACATTGAGCTAAAAAGTAAGGAAAAGAGACCAGTGGGAAAATTTCTACCATCAGTGCTACAGAAGTTAGAAATAACTGACTGCAAAGGACGTGGGTTATAAAAGAGTAAGGCAATTGGGATGACAGCCTATGAGTTTATAGTAAGAGGCCAGGTGAAACCAAAATTGAAATGGACAAGGCATGTGCAATGTGATGTGGTTTGGTAGAATGGGTCAGGATACGGGATAGTAGCCCAGCTCGGCCTCATCTCTCTTCAGCTACACCTCACACATAGCTCCACATGGCATTTCTAAGACTGAGTTAGATTTCCTGTCTCCCTTTACGGGGTTGTGAACATGTGCAGCTGTCACTGGATCTCCAGTCTTGGACAGGATTCCTGGCACATTGCCAGTCCTCATAAATACCGAATGAATGAGTGAAGCACCCATAGCCATCCACTGTCACCTATCAGGTCCCCTCCCCACTTCAATCACTCAACTTTTGGGTGACTTCATTTTAGAGCTAGCATAAAGTGCAACCAGCACCAAGGGCTTGCGTGATTTTTATTCTTCTCTGTATGGTTTTTTACCTTTTCCAAAATTTCTGTTTTAGATAAATAGGAAAGTGTCATCAACATAAGAAATAACCAATATTATTTTTCAAACTCGGGCATCTCATTCTAAGACTTCTCCACATTGAGTTAACAAACGCTTTGAGCAGCTACTTTTTTCTCTTTCATTTTGATTAAATTTATGGGCAGGAAAGCAACCACGATTTTCAGATATGCCATTTCTCATCTCCCCCATAATTTGTGACCCCTTTTAAGCAAGAAAGTTGAAAGTAGAATGTAGAATTTGGAACTCTGACCAAAAGGGGTTCAAAAATCCCTTCTGAGATTTGGATAAATCACCTAAATTCTTGGAATCTCCATTTTTCTCAACTGCAAGCCTTGTAAGATTATTGGGAGGAACAAACGAGTGTGTGAAGGAACAGAAACCACCCCAGGCTGGAGCACATCAATATCAGTGCTCTCAGGTGTAAGTTTCTTTGCCTTCCTTTCCTTTCTTCACAAAAAGTTGATGGAGACGAACACTAGATTATTGAGAAATGTGTTAAACATCTAATTTTGTCTTCTTAATCTTTCTGCTTTGACCTCTTATCCAAAATTTCGTACTCTTCTGGAAAGGCAAATGAAAGCCTTCCATGACTAATCTGTCATTGAATCCCCCTTCTCTGGTCCTTTTCCCACTAGGCCATGGAGGTAGGGAGGGAGCCTGCTGCAGGGTGCAGGGTTAGCACAGCATCCCACCACCTTTTCTCTAGCTTACATTTTACGAAATACAGCTGAGGCAGTTAGTTGTGTTGTTCTTGACAGAAATTAGAGCCTACTTCATGTAAACACAATTAAAAAGTAAGGTGGGGGGGAAGATACAAACAGAAAAAAGCCACAGTCTGCAAAAGCACTGTATGGGGATCTCATTGCAGATGTTTTCTGAAAAGACTAGAAATAACAACATGCATAGTCATGAAGCTCAAATTAAACTCCTAACTCCTCCAGCCACTCATGCCTCTCCTGCATGCAGCCTCTCTCCTCTCATTCAATTAGAGTATTAAGTTGACAATAAGTTTTACATTTGACATCTCTGAGCAAAAACTAAAAATGTATACACAAATATTTAGTTTTGCACCTTAATATTTAAACATTTTAGCTACTATTCTTGCTTTTATCCTCTTTCAGAATATGTGTCTCTCTCTCCCTCCCTCTCTCCCTTCTTCTCTCTCTCTCTCCCCTTTCCCCCTTCATATCTTCCTCTCACTTGCAAATCTAGTCTTTCCATCACCTCTCATGACCTCATCCCCTTCATCTGCAAAAACTCTCAATTTTATCCTCTTCTCTTTAATATTGTCCTGTCTTCTAGATTCCACATTTTGTCGATCCCCCAAATCTGATGTTCTTGAAGTGAGTGTGAGGAGGCTGTCAGAACAGATGTGTTCTCTTATTTCCAGTCACTTGGATGAGTGTGAACCTTAAAAATCAACTCTACAGGAACAGTTCTCACTAAAGAAACAAAATAACCATCCAAATAGTAGCAGGTTTTTGTATCTATATACTTACTGGTACCTGACTTCTGGGAATAACTATAATTCTGCATGGGGTGTTTCTCCCTCAGGGAGCATTTGAGTTCTTGAGTTCCACAGAAGATACTGATGCCAAGATAATGATACATAACTTCCTACAGGGCTGCGGCGAGGTGTCAGCGCTGGGCTGAGCAGTAAACATGCATTATCTCTTTGCATCTTCACAAGAAGTCTGAAAGGTAGATATTTTACAGGGAAACTGGGGTTTTGAGAATTTTAAGAACTTCCCCAAGATTAAATAGCTAGGAAATGGCAGAGCCAGATTTTGAACCCAGAATGACTCCGCCCTCAAGCCCCTCCCCATCCTTTCATCACTGCAACATACTGTCTCAGTCTTCCCTATTCTGTCTGGAGCTCTACTGTTGGAGATAATTCTCCAGCCTCATCAACAAATCTAACTATTGCTGTAGTAGAAACTATGAAATGAATGTTCAGTTATTTTCATCAGAACAGAACTCCCTAAATTCTCCTCCTAAAGCACAACTCAGAAAGAGTATATAGGCTCCTCTATCAAATGCATCACCCTTCAGAGTAGATCAAACTCTCGTGATGCCAAGCACTTAATGCTAAAGCATATAGCTCAGCTTTGTGTCATAATATCAGCTTTAGCACCTGTCAACCCCATGGATACCAAGCAAATTACAACCAAGGATCAATATGCATCTACCTATAGGTATCTCTTCAGCCCCTGGGGATATAGTTTCTAGAATCTTGAAGAACTGTCTGACATTTCTAAAGAAGGCTGAAGAAGAACATAACCATTTAAATAAGAGCATACACTCTGCTATATATCCATTTTAAATAGAATAATTTTGAAGCTAGAAAATACTATAACTCTATAGTGAATTTTTAATGCCATGGGTGTTAAGTGTATTGGTTAGCATCGCATTATTGAGTCCAGTAAATGTTTTTCTTTGAAAAGAAGCACTACGTAATGGCCTGTTTCTATTTTCTTTATTTAAAAAAATCAAATGTTCAATTGCTTAAAAAGAGCCAAGTCTCTCTGCTGTCATGAATATCACATTCTCCTCTTAAACAAGGAACATGTTCTTCATCACAAACTCAAGGAAAATGCTCTTCCTAACCATTCACTTATTAATTTTTAATTACATAAAATTCAACATATATTAAGTACCAGCTGTTTTAGACACCCTTCCAGGTGATGGAATGTAAGGAGTAGGGGTAAGAACATAAAAGATGGATAAGCTGTAATAGTTACTCTCCAGGATCACAGGAAAAAAAGCACACAGATAAAAACTAGCTTAACACATATTAGACAAGATAACTTTACAATATTACAAAGTTTTGTGGGGCACAGAAGAGGAAGCAATGAATTCTCCCTGGGGGAGTAGGGAGTGGCTAACAAGGAGATAGCACAATATTTACTGAGAATAATAGTGTTGGGAGAAAATGCCCCATGAATCTCTTATGTTTCCCACTTTTTGGAAAGTACTGTTCTTCTGCTCTGGACCATGCCTCAGGATGTTTGTGTAGCAGGCACTTTGGAAAACAGTTAGTGTCTCCCTTCTGGGCAACGGACAGATTTCAGGTTTTCATACTTCCTGGTATGATAAAGACAATGTCTCCCTCTGAGGCAAAGAGTGGGGATGCTTGCCATCCTTTATAAACAGAGGCACAGTCCCTCAGCCTGGGGTTCTTCAGCTGTCTCTCTAATAGCTGAGTAACATTCACCTGTGTCCCTCACGTCAGCCCCACGGGACGTGGGGAGGGGGAGGGGGACTCATATGGACATGACACTCACAGTCTGTGATCTCCCTGAGTGTTAAAGTTCTTTGTCTCTGACCCAGGAGTTTTGTGTCTTCTGACAGCATCCATGAAACTGTCCCAGATTAACTTATAGCTGGTAAGTAAGGTCAGTCTCAGACCCTTCACAGTCCCCTACAAACAGCTTGGCTATAGGCCGGAGACTTATCTAAGTACTTTATATGTATTAACTGCTGTGATGTAATTGCAAGTGAAGAAATGGTGGTGCAGGGAGATTGCATAAGCCACAGAGATGTGATGTGTTCGGCAACCTGGATCCAGAACCTGCAAATGTAGCTACTTGACTTTGCTACTCCTTGATGGAGAGCTCAGCGCACCCTGTTGTTGAGGGACTGGCTTGCAGTCTGACTCCTTCATTAAAAGAGTCTGTTGACATTGCAGGAAACTAAGAAAAGAACCTTTGAGAGCATAGGAACCAGGGCACAAAATGGTCACACAGGCATGGAAATGAGATGGGATAATTTTCCAGAGCTCCAGTTAGGGAGGAGCCATGAAAGGAAACTGACAAGAAGTAGCCTCTGTGTTCCAGGAAATCAGAAGCAGGTAATGTCAGAATAGCTCAGACAGGAAGAGTTCTCAAGGTGAAATGGTTTATGATTCTAGAAAAGCAGCCTTTGTATCAGGCAATATAAAAGTCGCTATAATGTTCTTTAAAGTAGGTTTATTGGCATGATAGAAACAGAAGCTGGAGTAGAAAAGACTACCTTTTCCAGAACTTTGGGTTGAAGGGGTGTTAATGAAAGGGTCTTGAGGACATAGGAAGGTTTCATTTTGATTTTTTTAATTATGATGGGAAATACCAGAACAAATGGGCACGACACCATGGAAATGGAAATACTGATTATGTTTGAGAGAAAATACAGCCAAAGTAGAAAACTTATTGAAAAAGTAAGAGAGGGGATGATGATTAAAAAGGAAAGAAAACATGGACTAAAGAGGAGGCTGACCTGGGATCACCAGCTACTTAATGGCAGTAAAGGAAGTAACACTCATGTTTGTGCCTTTTCCTCAACCATAACCTTATATTCCAATACCATTTGATTTTGTTTTGATTTTTCAACCCAACATTCACCGAAGAGGCAAAGAAAGAAGCATTAATGGCTTTGTGACCATTATTGCTCAAATTAGATTTCATCCATAAACCACAGACAGTTTTTCAAAGGACACTCTTTAAAAATATAACTCTAACTGAGGGAAGAGATGCCAACCACGGCAGAGGTAACCATAGTTTAAGGTTGGTGCTTCCTTTCTGCATTGACATGGTTTGATGATGGAGGTGAGCTAAGCCAAGAGCAGCCTTATGGTAAAACTCAGTCTCTTTTGCCAGTCACAATTCCCCAACCCATCAATGCTCCAGGAGCTGGAAACCTCCATTGCTTTGCACTATTTTCTCCAGTCACCCCTTTGCATTTATGAGACTTTTATTAGCTCACATCTGCTTTTCCCAATTACTACCTCCAACTTCTACGTAAAAATTAGGAGCCTACCACCAGAAAAGAGTTGGTGCAATACAGGACCCAGCCCACCCAGGACTCTCATAAAGCATCAGGCATATTGGCAGCAGTTTTACTTTATCAATTATATTTTCATTCACCAAACATTTATTGAGTATGAATTCTGGACCACAAACTAAGTTGGGGTGCATTTACTTTTGCTTGCCAAGTAATGTTTTAATGAAAGTGCAACAAACAAAATTCGGAACAAAGGCACTTATATAAGGGAGCATGAGCTCTGTTTCTATCTTCTGACAAGTATGATGGAGTTTTTAATTGCAAAACACTTAACAGTACACAGATAAACTTACTATTGTATGTCATGAAATTTAATGGAATACTTATAATGAAAGTGTTCACTAAGGTAGCTTTAATGCCAATTTAATCCTTGAAATTTTTATAAAGAGTCACCATCAGCTAGGGATGTGTGTGTCTATACACGTGTACACACATACACACTTGAATTTACACACACAGGTAAAGCCATCACATTTTTTTCAGGAATCTAAATTGCCCTCCTACTTAATTATACATATTCATTTAAGTTTGCCATTTTTACTGGTTTTGCAGATAGTAAGTAGACTCTATTTTGTCTCCTCAAAAGGTGGCAATTTCTTGGTGACAAGAAATTTGACTTTATTCTTGATATATTATTCCCCTGATAACCATCCATTCAGATGCAGCCAATGCCACTGAATTGAACCAGGTCTGAGAGGGCACAGAGGTAGAATAAGAGAGTCAAGGAGCCTAGGTTGACATCTCAAGAATGAACAGCCCAGGCAACATTCAGAGCATTTCACCTAGGCACTGGGGAAGGCCTAAGTGCATTTAGTTCGGGGAATATAAGAACAGAAAGAAAAAGGCTCTGCTGATTAGAGAGTGAAGGGATCATGTTTAAAGGTTGTCCAGAAAAACTTAACAACTTAAATGTGGCTTCTTAGAATTGTTTTCCTACAGATTCCAGGAAGATTTTGGAAGATAAAATAAATTCTAAAACATCTTTTTAGATGAGTTATTGAATTAAGTGGTACTCTGGTATTTGCTTAGTGTAAGACATAAGAGATTGGGATGATTAACTCACAAGAACAGACAAAACCCTGGCCAGTTAAAATTCTCCAATGAGGAAGGAGAATTGCATCCCTCACACCAACACAATGCTTTTTCCAGAGTTAAATAAAAAGTCAGCAAGACTGTAGTGATCCTAGAGGCTGAGTTCTGACTGAAATGATATTTTGATATTGACTCAAAGGTTGATGGTTTTGATTCTCTGCTGTCTCTATTTTTAGAGTAGCATCTGTTCAATTGTTAGAACCAAAATAATCACATGGAGGGAATCATTATTTTAATAAAACTCTACTCTTTTACATTACTTTAATAGCATGATCTCCAGTGATGTCATTTAGCAGTCCTATCTCCATCACTGACTTCTACATGCTTCCCTCTCTAGCAATTACTTCATTAATTCACTTCCTCTAACAAGGGACAATAAACAGACACAAGTTACCTGGGTTGAAAATGAGCCCTTAGGAAATTTCTCTAATGTGGAAACAACAGGAATTAAATCCAAGATTCTACCTAGTTTTGTCCTTTCACCAAACTCAGTAACTTCCTAAGCATTTTAAAGTTAGGAAGAGACATGGAGCAGACATAATTAAGAATGTCCCACCTGGCCACGCATTATTTGTCAAAAGATCTCTGGAAAAGTTCTCCAGCATTTTGGACCTCCTGGAGTTTATTTCTGATGCAATGCTCAGGTTTTATTCTCTCTCACCAGGAGAAAAAACTAAGGCATTTTGTGCTATTACTTTACTGTTAAAATTTAAGACAGTTTTTCAAAAGTCACTGAAATATCAATAAGTTAGTATCTGTTCACAGATAATTTTGACGTGTTCTAGTTGGTCTGGCTCCCACAGCACATGCAGGGTGTTCTGCAAGGTCATTCATAGAAGTGAAAGGCGGCCAGTGCCTAGGAATTGATCCCAACACACTGGTGAGGAGAGATTTGCAAGCAAGGTATTACTTCCTCTCGCACAGATTAAATGGGGAACGTGTAGGCTGCCATCTGCTCACAATTAGGGCCTAAATAATTAAATATTCAAGGAATCTTAGCCTGAATTAAAATTCAAGAATGCTTTGTGCTTTGCCAGAGAGGGCAAAAGAAGTGTCATCTTGCATACAAATGTCAATGAATTGACAGTGGCAGAGTTGAGTGTTGTGTTGAGAAATAGTCTGAGGTCACATCTAGGTTCAACAGGCAAGAAAAGCTCGATGGAATAGAGACATTTGAATGAATTCCCTGGAAGGAAATTACTCTTCCTGGAATAAACCCTGTGGGGAGAGGACATGGGCAGTTTCCAAGCCAGCAAAGCAAAACCAAAAGAAACACCATTGGCAGTTTCCATAACAAAGAGCCACTGGAAGGTCAGTCATCAATATCAGTACAATGACTCTTAGACTAGTTCCAGATTTACCTGGGAACAGACAAATCTCCAGTTTGCTGCTTGCACAAGTAACAGGAAAAGCAATTGCCATACCTGATTTTTTTGTCCTTAGGATTTATGTGATATTTGCTTAGTCCATAAGTTGTATTTAGTCTAAAAATTAAATATCTTTTCTTTAAAGTGTTGGTGTAAGGTTTAAAAGGCAGTATTATATGAGCCACGAATACGTATTCATGTAAGTTACATGAATATGCATTCACATAATAGATGACTATTATTGTTTCCATTAAGTATTGGGAGGACTCTGTGTCAGGAATTTACTCTCCCTGGGACAACACCCTGTAAGGAGAGGACAGTGGGAGTTTCCATACCAGCAAAGCAAAACCAAAAGAAACATTATTGGCAGGGGGACCTGGTTTTTAAAATACGATACACTTTATTTTAGTCCTTATGCGCATATCTCAAGTATAGCAATGTAGAGTTTATCTGAGGATAGACGGCAGCGGCAATAAGTCAATAACACTTAATCTGTCTTTGAAGATCTGCTGCTTCTACTTTATTGTTATTTTTCTAACACTGCCATAAGGATCCTAGGAGTTACAAATTCCTGCCTCCCCTTTCCCCCTGAGTCCTCCAGCCTCTGCCCTTACCGAATCTCTACTCCGCACAGTAGTTAAAGGGATCCCCTAAAAACAAGTCAAACCATGTCATTCTCCAGCCTAAGACCCTCTGACGGCCTCCCTTTACATGTAAAATCGACTTCAAGTTATATTTCATTCTTCAGTAAAGCCTGGGCCCCCCCTTTCTGCCTCTTTGATTCCATCACCTCTTCCTTTCATTCTTCTGGCCTCTGCTATTTTTCAGATTCAAACAAGCTTCTGCTTCAGGACATTTGCACCTGCTCTTTCCTCTGCCTGAAACATATTCCCTACATAATTGCATGACTCACTTCTTCACTTCATTCAGGTCTCTGCTAGAATGCTGTCTCACCAAGAGTACTTTCCTGTCTAAAGTAACACAAACACCCCACGCAAACAACTTTCCATCCTCTCTCCTGTTCATTATTTTTCTTTATAGGATGTCTCAGTACCAGTGGCTGACCCGTAGAAGAGACTCATTAAATATTTCTTGATGAGTGAATGGATAAGAGAATGAATGCAATAGCTGATTCGTTAATGGCCAGTTTGCTTGGTTCTGTAGAATTCTCTGAATTTTATCCTTTCTTGAAGCACCTAAATCTGCTTTCTAAAATGCAAAACTGGGGCCTCCCTGGTGGTACAAGGGGTTAAGTCTGAGCATTATGAAGCTATCAGCAGCCACTGGAGCACGAGTTCGAACTCTGGCCACTGCTCCCCTCAGCAGTGTATTTCAGTTGATCTGCCTGTTCTGCTCCCCACTCTGTCTCTGGTGAATCCTCTCATACACACACACACACACACACACCTCTGGACAACACCCCAGCTCTTGCATGCATAAATAAACAAATCTATTTTAAAAATTAAAAAAATGCAAAACAGCCTCTGCAAGAGCAGAGGGGAATGTTACTATGTTCAGTTTCCAAATATTCTGGAAAAGAGTGGCTGATGGCATATGTGAGAATTTATAGTATTTCTACAAATCAATATTTCTAGACCAGTTTTCACTAATGAAGTACGGTGTTCTCCCTCAAGGAAGGAGCAACATAGAAGAGTCAGGCTTTGAAACTGCTAAAATTACTTCATGTCTGTGACAGACTAGGAGGCAAGGACATCGACTTTCAAAACTCTAAGATGAAGGTGAATTATGCAGCACAGCTGTTCAGGCTGCATCTCTGACATACGGGACTCGGCCTGGTCATTCAGCCAGAATTCACTGTTCAGAAGTTCCCAGTGTGCATGTGCTTTGTTAATAATGCATATGGCATTAGCACTTGTGACCATGATCGGGAAAGATTGCAACATTTTCCAGGCAGGACCATGAGTTGATGTCTCTGGAGAGTATTTCTAACTTAATTTTTACAGCTTAAAAACAGCTACTAAGCTTTCCAAGGGCAGAGAGTTCATTCACTTCATTATACTCTGGTTTTCACTGGATGGTTAAACAGGGTGAAGACTCACCATTTGCACATTTTGAATATTTTCTGATGTGGCGGGATTCCCATTAGGCTGCGGATGCTAATAGAACCAGGATACCAAAGAGCAGACACATAGCACATATATCCAAGGCTACCTTTAACCAACACTGAAAATTTTGCAAGCAAATAGCAATGGAAGATAGGCACCCATATGCAACTGAACCAATCCCATGCAGCTGACTTCTCTAAAGAGACTGTTGACTCAATTTCAGTTCAGGGGACACAGTGATGAGTTCCGTGCCCAAGGCCCACAAGGTCAGTTCCGATTATAATCCAGTCATTGTTAGCGCAGCTCAGGCCACTGGCTTGGTGCAGTTGACAGATGAGATCATAGCACATTATGACTGATGTGTAGCATGAGAGAGAAATCCAGGACAGCAAAACCTCAGTGTGACCTGACACTTCAATAAAGAAGACGACGTTATCATAGAGCAGCCAGCCATGCGCTTCCTCTCACATGAGAGGAGCGAGGAGGCAGTTATCCCAGGGCAGAAGCTGGGCCAGAGGGACCCGTGAAGGGTCCCCAAAATATAATCTCTTCAGTTTCAGCCTAGAGATTCAAATCAGTAGACCTAAATGACAGCCCAGAAGGGTATATTCTTATAAAGTTTCTAGGTGACCTGATGCCCAGGCATATTTGATTTTAAACTGCAAGAAAAAGTTCTTTAAAAAGGAAATTTTCATTTTGTCATTTCATGGCTTACTATAAACAGCATTTATTGGGTGATACGATTATAAATTTAACTTTACGTTTAACCAAAAATTCTATCCTAAATTAGAAGGGGGAGAAGTATTTGGGAATGGCAACATCCTTGGCAAGATGGGAAATAGGATGCCAAAGCCTAAAATTAAAAAAATCAAAGAAAGCAATATAAGCATGCAAGTAGAAATGCGGAATTAAGTTTCAGAAGAAATGGCTCCAAACATTTAGTGTGACTGATTCCAGCAAACAAATGTGGGTGACAGGAAAAACAGCAAGTCTTAATGTTTCATTGTAAACATGGTGGTACTATGTGGCTAATCAGTGTACTTCTTAAGAACTAACACGGACCAGGTTCACCCCCTTGCTTGAAACAATAAAAAAGACAAAATATATGAAACAAAAGATTGCAAAACTCTGTACATGAAGCACTGAATGACAACAGTCCTTGAGAGAGAAAACAGATGAAGTGAAATCTTAAACTGCCTTAGCATACCGTTTTGACGGTGTTGACAGAAAGCAGCTTACGGGGAGGACCCATTCAGAATCCTGTGAGGACATACTTGCGAGTCTGCAAAGTACTGAGGTGAGAGCCACACAAAGGGGAGCCCTGGATTCGTGGAGGGCATGCCCCATGAGTACCCTACACAATACTGAGCAGCACAGGCATGTGAGCAACGCCCATGGCTGGGGGAGAAATGCCTAAAGAATTCTGTTGTGCCATCACCACTCCTACTCAACACCACACTGCAGGTTCTAAAAGAAAGAGAGAGAGAGAGAGAAAGAGAGAGAGGTAGAGAGGTAAGAGGAAGGGAGGAAAGAGAAAGAAGGAACAAAAGAAAGAAGGAGAGAGGTTGGGGGGAAAAGCAAAAGGGGGTATCCAAATTGAAAAAAAGTAAAACTAACTGTACTCATAGACACATCATAATCTATGTAAAAAACCCAATCATACAGATGACCAACAGGCACATGAAAAAATGTTCATCACCTCTTATTGTCAGGGGAATTTAAATCTAAACCACAATGAGATGCTACCTCACTCCTGTGAGAATGGCCCTCATAAAAAAGACCCGAAACAACAAGGGTTGGCAAGGATGGGGAGAAAAAAGGAACCCAATGTAGGCTGGTCCAGTCCCTATGGAAGACAGTATGGAGGTTTCTCAAAAGATTCAAAATGGCCTACCATATGATCCAGCAATTCCACTCCTAGGTATCTACCCAAATAATGCAAAACACTAATTCAAAGGGTTAGATGTACTCCCATGTTCATTGTAGCACTATTTACAATAGCTGAGCTATGGAAAAAACCTAAGTTCTCAATGACAGATGAGTGGATCAGAAGATGCAGTATATATACACGATGAAATACTACTCATCTGTTAAAAAAAAAAAGATAAACTCTTGTCATATGCAACAACATGAATGTAACTGGAGGGTATTATGTTAAGCAAAATAAGTCAGAAGGCAAAATATAAATACCATATGATGTCACTTAGAAGTAGAGTATAGAAAAACAAAACAAAGGGTTAGATAAAACCAAACCAGTAACAAATCCTAGAAATCTGACTATAAAACCAAGGCTACCAGAGAAGGGAAGGAGGGGAGAGGTTATGGTGGGGGGAGGGAGTAGAGAGCATAATGGCGGAGGATCACCTGTGTTTAGTGGTGGGAGGGGTTTGCTAACAATGCCTGAAAGGGGATATCTATACTTCTAAAGCACAATGTCCTAAACAAATGTTGCCTTAAGAAAGACAAAATAAAACTACTAGAATTAAAAATTGAGAATAATAAGGTTTCAACATGCAAGATCAATAAACAAAATTCAGCTAGTTGAATTTTCATAGTAACAGCAAATGATTAAAAGCTGATATTTTCAAAGAACCACTTGTAACAGCATCAAATATACGTATTTCTATGAGTTAAATCTAACAAAAGATGTGACATTACTGAAAAATGCAAGATATTGCTGAGAGAAGTTTTAAAAGTCCTAAATTCAAGAGGAGATAAACTGAATTCACAGGTTGGAAGACATAATTGTCAAATGCCAGTTTTCCCCAAATTCATCTATAATTCAAAGTTACTAATCAAAATTTCAGCAGGCTTCTTTGTAGAAATTACAAACTTGCTCAGAAATTTATATTGAAATGCAAAGGACCTAGTTAGTATAAAAAACTCTGAAAAAGAAAAACAAAGTTTCCAGACTGACACTAATATTACTTATAATAAAGTAACAATAATATGAACGATGTGACATTGGTGTGCAAACAAAAAGTCCAATATAAGAGAAGAGAGAATTCAGAAATAATCCCCAACACATGGACAACTGATTTTCAACCAAGGTACAAAGGTAATTCAATGGAGAAAAGATGGCTTTTTCAACATTGGTACAGGAACAATGAAGTTTTCTTATGCAACAAGTAAAATAAAAAAGAACTATGATTATAACTTGCACTATACACAAATATTAACTCGAGGAATCACAGAACCTAAAACTATAAATCTTATGGGAGAAAGTGTAACAACTTTTGCGACTCTGAGTTGGGCAAATATTTATTTGAAACAACAACAAAATCATAACCTGTAAAATAACAAACTGATAAATTGAACTTAATTTAATTAAATTTAGTTTAATTTATTAAATTTAATTAATTAAAGCTTTAACTTTATTAAGTTTATTTAATTAAAACTTCTTCTCTTGAAAAGGCAAGAGTAGACAAACCATAGTCTGTGAGAAAATATTTACAAATGGCACATTTGATAAAATACTTGTATCAGAATAAGTAAATAACTCCCAAAAATCACTAACACAGGGTCCAATTAAAATGCCAAAGTACTTAAACAGAAACTTTTACTGAGGATATAGGGATGACATCAACACATGAAAATATCATATTCATTATCTTTAGTCACAAGGAAAATGCAAGTTAAAACAAGATAGCGAAACACACCTGTTTGAGTGAATAAAATTAAAGGCTGGGGGCCTCCCTGGTGGTCCAACAGGTTAAGGTGCAGCACTCTGGAGTGGCGCGAGTTTGATGCCTAGACGGGGAGATTCCCACATGGCGCAGCAGACCTCTCCCGCTGCTCCCCTCAGCAGTGTATTTCAGTTGATCTGCCTGTTCTGCTCCCCACTCTGTCTCTGGTGAACCCTCTCACCACCCCACACCTCCAGCCTACACTCCAGCTTGTAGGCATAAATAAATAAATCTTAAAAAAAAAATTAAAGGCTGGCCATCCCAAGTATTGGCTGGTCTCTGGATTAACTGAAGCTCTCACAAACTGCTGGTAGGCCAGTAAAGTAGTATACCTACTTTAGAAAAGAGCTGGGTCATTTTTTAAAAAGTTAAACTACCACTACCATCCACTCCACTCCTAGAATATTGAGATAAGAGAAATAAGAGTGTATGTCCACATAAAGACTTGTACAAAGAAGTCCACAGCAGCTTTACTTGTAAATAGTTAAATCCTGTTGCTAGTTCATAGGTCCATCAACAGATAAATAGATAAAAGTATGGTACATTTAAAACATAGGACATGTAGACTACAGGGAAGTCTTCAGAAAACTGTTTCTAATCAACAATAGAAAACAGTTGATACATGCAGAAGTGTGGGTGAACTATTCATGCTGAAAGGAGAGACACCAGACCAAGATGAATTTAAAAACCAGGCAAAAGAGAATACACAGTGTGTGATTTCATTTATTTAAAACTCTAAGAAATGCCAGAAAGCAAGTCAGTAATTACCTGGGAACAGGGGAAGGAAGGAAAGGTGTGTGGTGGTTCATTTTCTCTTTCAACTTGAGTACAGGGTACCTGGACATAGGGTCAAACTTTATTCTAGGTGTGTCCATGATTAACATTCGAATGGGTAGACTGAGTGAAGCAGATTGCCCTTCCCAAGCAACCTAAGACCTAAATAGAACCAAAGGGCAGAGAAACTTCACCTGCCTGATAAGTTCAACTAGTCCTCGTTTGGACTTGAAATCAAAAAGCAGCTCTTGGAGTTCAAAGCTGCCGGCCTCAGGCTGGAACACAGACCATCGACTCTCCTGGTTCTCAGGTACCCACACTCAGACTGGAGCTGCACCACCAAAGGTTCTGAGCTCTTACTGTGCCAACTGCAGATCTTGGGACTTGGACTTCTCAGCCACTGTAACTGCCTAAGTCAGTTTCTTAGACTATATATCCTATTGACACCGTCTCTCTGGAGAACCCTGACTGATACAAGGATAAATGGAGAGATTATAAAAGGACACTGGTTCAATAAATGGTGCTGGGAAAACTGGACAGCCACATGCAAAAAAAAATGAAGCTAGACTACTACCTCACACCCTGCACAAAAGTCAACTCGAAATGGATAAAAGACCTGGATGTAAGACCTGAAACCATAAAATGTATAGAAGAAAATATAGGCAAAACTCTACACAACATACATCTTAGCAAAATTTTGAAAGAAACATCCCTCAAAGCGAAGGAAGTGAAAGACAAGATAAACAGATGGGATTACATCAAAATAAAAAGCTTCTGTACAGCAAAAGAGACATTAACCAAAACTAACAGACACCCTACCAACTGGGAAAAGATCTTTGCACACAATACATCTGATAAAGGACTGATAACAAAAATGTACAAGGAACTCACACAACTCAACAAAAACAAAGCCAATAACCCAGTCAAAAAATGGGCAGAAGAGCTCAAAAGGCACTTCTCCAAAGAAGAAAAGCAAATG